>JABFPN010000582.1:0-42872 GCA_022817305.1 Leptoteleia sp. ZL-2020
GGTATATACCGGGCACGCCCCAACGGGCTTCAATTGGGTAAAACTTACTGGGCCCCGATTGGGTATATACCGGGCACGCCCCAACGGGCTTCAATTGGGTAAAACTTACTGGGCCCCGATTGGGTATATACCGGGCACGCCCCAACGGGCTTCAATTGGGTAAAACTTACTGGGCCCCGATTGGGTATTTACCGGGCACGCCATAAGTAGAACCATATAATATATTAAAAAAACAAATGCAGTGAGAAAAAATACCAAATTTATTAAGTTTTAACAAAAAGTATTAATTGTAGCTTAATTAAAAATTATTACTATTTTCTTATAAAATTTAAATATTGCTCAAAACTCACAAAAAGAATTTAAAAAAAATCATTTGATTTCGTAATAAATATGCTTCGTAACGTCATATTTTTTCTAAGCGATTTGATAGTTTTAAGAATATCTAATTTTAAATATAGTTTTCAAGCGCGAAGATCAGTCTTTAATGGACAGAAATTACAACAGCTTCAAAATTATTAGGGTTCGATAGCGCAGTCGGTAGGAGCGTTAGGTTATTGCGGCGTTAGCGTTAGATGCGAGGTTCGATTCTCAACGATGTGCGAATTATTTTAAGCAATAATTGTTAAACGGATTTGCGAATGTTTATAAGCGGGTAAAAAATAGATACGTTCTATAATGGGCACAAACAATTAAAAGTGTACTTAGAAAAAAAAAATGAAATAATATTTTTTCATTCATTCCGGAAAAAGTCCTATAAATTTTTTTGCGTGCAATGTGGCCCCAATTGGGTTTGCCCAATGTGGCCCCAATTGGGTTCTAGGTCCGGGGCCCAGATAGCGCCCCCGTTACATCGCCATTCGGGGCCCGTCATGGTCTGCCCTGCAGGGACCCATTTTAGCCCGCTTGGGCCCCGATGAGCGCCCGATCAAAATTTCTACTTGGGTATACTAATATAAAAAAAAAAGACTTGATATTTACTTTTTTTTATAAAATATGTGAATTAACAAATAAAGCTTTAGAAATATGATTAAACATTTATCATAAAAATAACATTTTTATTTATTTATTATGCTTGATCGAAATAAATTTAAAAAAAAGTACATCTATTACATTTTCTTTTTACATTTAAAAATCTCAAAGACTCTTTTCTTGATAGAAAAAGAAAACTTATTTATGATTGTTTGTTGCAATAATATTTTCCTTGGATATCGTAAATAAAAGGAATATTTATTTATGTTTTGATGTTATTTCAATGGTACCGGGCGAAGTTCAAAACTCCTTGCCATCTTCTTTGTGAAGAATGTGACTTAAAATCATTAAACAGTTGATTTAACGTTCATGAGATGTTTCAAAAGTTTTAACGATCCACGTTACAGCTCATTTTACTTAATAAGAGAATTTAAAATGGCGATTCACACGTCGATCGATAAAATTTAATTGGGCGTCGTGAAAACTAGCCATTTCATTCAGGCATTCCTTTCAATAGCCACCTTCGTCGGGATTCTGAACTTGTATCATACCATTCGAAACCCCGCCGCGTTGGACGGCAATCACAAATGTGTCAGCCGGATTTCGATGCATAAATAATTACACCGCGATTGCTTTCAATGCATTATGTTAATGTTAAATGGAGAAATGCTTTTTTTTTCTTTTTTTTTTTTGGTCAGCTTTATCCAAAAGTGGCGTGGCAGCGGGAAGAAAGAAAAGGATCGGTTCAACTGAATAAACATCTTGCGTCATTATCTAATTACTCGATTTGTGAAAGGCAGGCCAAGATATTGTATTATTATAAACCCATTAAGAAGCCCAAAAAAGAAAAAAAGAAAGAGTCCTCGTCGTTTCTCGATTCTTTGCCCGGCGCTTTGTAATTGGCGACATCCGGCAGAACAATTCTAGACAATTCTCCGGAACGTAAATTCAGCGAAACAGAAAAATGCCGCGAACAACTCTCGATCGCCGATTGAGGTTATTAATTTCTGACTTTACCGGCGACTCCTACTAGGCCTCCTAATGAGTTCGGCCGGCGTTTGACTTTTTCCTTTCCTCACCTTCCGCCAGACCTCGGACATTACGATTTAATTTTATGTTACTGTTACCTGTGGCTCGGCAACTTTGGTACCGCCGCCTCTCTTCATTTAACAATCTCCCAAAGGAACGGTGCATTTATAGGGTGTCTTGTAATTTGCAATGCGATTAACGGACGGCGATCCGCGGCCATAACTACAAAGTTATTTTATGAATGTCTAGCGGAATAAGAAATACTTTTGAGAGATTCGTCCGAAATGTTCGTTCAAAAGTTTCACGAGGGACGAAAATGCAGTGCAATTGGGAGCAAAGAAAAGTCGTTTGAAACAGTGGAAGAATCTTTTATTAGTTCGGAATATCGTAAAGGTTTAGAACAACTGTTGACAATTTTACGTCAATTCTTTGGGATTTGAAAATTACAAAGAATTCTCCGACGTTTTTAAAGCAATTTATAGGGTAATTTCCTTTCTTTTAATAGTGCAATTATGATCACATTACTGAAAAAGTTAAAGCAGAAGCCCATGATAATATCTTTTTTATTTCTATTTTTGAAGTATAATTGTTTACGAGAGAATATTTATGATAACATTTGAATTTAGAGTGTTACGAAAATATTCAACTGTTACCAATTCAATTCATAAGACTGAAGAATAAAACGTTTTTATCGATAAATTTCGTTTCGCTTTGTTTTTAATCCACATTTTGTGTTCTTCCAAACGTAAACAAACAATGCCAGTCCTTTTATTTTAATAATTCGCCTTATCGCATATTTACAAATAATAATAGTTTATGTTTGAAATTTAAAAACGTTTCATTCTTCAGTTCCATATTCAACTCTGTACCTATATGTGTTACCCTATATGGTACATACATGTTTATGGAAAAAAAATTATTTTTATTACTTGGCAAGCATTAATGTATTAGTAAATGACCAACAATGTTTACTATACTGAACTTATTATGAATTGTATATGATCTTGCACACTTTTGACTGTCAATTTATTAAAATACCAGAACAAAATGCTTTACCTCAACGTTATTATACAGCATAATAATTCTTGCTCCAACTTTTTTCTGCGTGTATATAACTTAGTCACTTACAAGCTACATACAAATATAATATAATAAGTAATATATCTACTGGTATACTATTATATAATATAACTTGGAGCAATCAAGGTACAATCCACTGTAATCAATATAACGATTGTCAGTTATTATTTCAAAAAAAAAAAAAAAAAAAAAAAAAACGCCACAATCAAGAATGTATTTATAATGAGTAAAAATGTATTTTATCATTACTTTGTTTCCATCCTCACATTTGGCTAATGATAATGACGGAAAAAAGATAATAAAATCATAAAAAGAAAGTCAACTGAAACGAGGTAATAACACGGATTGAAATGTATTTTTCAGAAAAGTGTGCAAGAGTTGCCGGTGTCCACGAGAGGATCATCAACGGTCATCGGTCGAAGTTGGAAGCCCCTCCGCTCTGGGATTGGTTCCAGGCTCCCGTATGGCTATAGCAATGGCCTTTCAAAGCACTGCCACTCTAGCTACAAGTTCGCAAAGGGAAGCTTTCGAAAGTCCCGTGCAGCCTCCGACGGTGCCACCGGCGTTGCAAGATCCACTTGCGCAACATCACCACCATCAAAGACACTCGCAGAGCGACGATGACAGTGGCTGTGCCCTGGAAGAGTACACGTGGGTCCCTCCAGGACTGCGACCCGATCAAGTGTGTAACATTTCAAATTAGACGAGTCGTTTAATTAACATAATTGGCGTCCACTGCAACCTGCCCGGCCTCTTCTTCTGCGGCGTTACGAGCAACGTAATGCAAGTGTCAAATCCGTACGAATCGGGCAAAAAATTGAACGTGGAATTTGTTAGCAGAGCATCAGTTGTTTTCGATATCTCATTTCAGAGAGCCTCTTCCACCTTCATTACCGTGCGCGCACGAAATCCTTTTTTGCCTGCTTGAATGATTAAAACATGAAGTATTTACCGTGTCATACATTAACGCAGAGGAAACGAGTAATAATAGCCGAAGGAAGCCCATGGGACGGCCGTAACGCGGGTAGCTTTCCTCTTAGCGCTGCATGTGCAACGAACGTTGAATTTCTCACGGCGGAGGGACCGCGCAGTTGCGCGACAGGGAGCAATGGAATTAAGGAACAGGTGCCTGGGTATGAGTAACCTGCACCTGCGGGGTCTAGAACTTGCCAGCCAATCCGACCGTTAATGCCATTGACAAATCCGGAAGAATGTCCTGTCCTCGTCGCTTTCGCAAATAACCCAGCCTTTCCGCGGGGCCGCTTCGAATTAGCCTCTGAACTTTTGTCCCGTTCATTCCGTGCCTATAACTTATTTGTCATTGTTGCGTGAATGCGCGTCTACTTTGACTCGCACAATAAGCTTTGACTGATATAAATTGGCGGCTTACGTCACCTTGCCAAATCGATTTGCTCGCGTGGAATTTCGCCTTTTTCAAACCGCCCGTCTTATTCGAGGAATGCATTGTGTCTGATTATCAATTTGCCCGAGATACAAAACAGGATTACACTGTTCTTATTAAGTAATCGAGTTACTGCATTGAAAGATCCGCGCGGGAGATAAGAAGTAAGAATTCCCTCTCCAAGATCATCCTCGTCCGAATAAGGATTAGGTGGAAAAACATGAATACTTTAAGAGGATATTCGTTGCGTTGTCATAGCAGGGATTCTTTTCAGACAGTTTAAAATTCACATACCTATCTGAGTTACAAATTAGATTATGATCAAGTTATAATGCATTTCAGGAAAGTGTACGTTGAATAAATATTATTGATATGTTTATCTTTTGTAAGCAGGTCTCGGCGTCCTAGAAAATGTTCCTGAAAACTGGCTTGATTGGAATTGAATCTGATGCAAAAATGTACATTTAACTATGTCACGTGTTTATATGTATATACGTCGTCGGGATAAGCAGATTAAAAGACCTTCACTTTTAGCATAATTCTTTATAAAAAAAATATAGCTGCGTTACAATTATAAAAGTATATAAAAGTATAAACTCGACGTTTTTTATGCATAAGAAAGGTGCAAGTTTTATAAATTTACTACATTTACATTTTTATATTTGAATTACGCTCTTGTACCTTTTTATCTCGTGTACTTTTTTATTCTTTATTTAAAAAGTACAATAATATTTTTTTCTTCACTTTTTTTTTATAACGCTTCTGAGGATAAAGATTTACAATCTAGTTTTTTCTGCATCAGAGGTATTTAGCGGAAACTAATTAATCTCTTACTTTTACTCTTATTATAAAGATTGAGACGTTTACAATTATTATAAATTGCAAACAATAATTCATGTTCTCTCAATGCATTAACATTTTTACATCACATTTCATTTCGAAATGCACGTTATGCGATAATATTCGAAAAAAAGTTTCCCACGGAATGAGTATAAAAAAGTCACATTACCTTTTGCAGGTTCACCTTTATTTTAGCGGCTTACCAGAAGACAAGATACCTTATGTCGGTAGTGCTGGCGAAAGAGAGAGAGTTAGGCAGTTGTTGCAGCAGCTTCCTCCACACGACAACGAGGCACGATATTGCAGCGGCTTAACGGAAGAGGAAAAGAGGGAACTGCGTGTATTCGCCGGCCAAAGGAAGAGGGAGGCCCTAGGACGGGGTCAGGCCAGTCAGGTGAAGATTTCGTTTTCTTTTTGCTCGCGGAAAATTCTTCGATAGTAATTTATAGTCGTAAAAGAATAAACACCAACCAATAAGTTACATGTACTTTAAAATCTTATACGGTTTGTGCACTGTAAAAACCAGTACCTGTATTAAGTCAGAGACGACTTAAATGCAGACATCATGTGCGTCTCAAAAGCTTTATTCAGTTTAAAAATAAAGCAAAAATAAATGTATCTAAAGTGTCTTGTTAAAAGGCGTTCTTGTTTTCTGCAACGGGGAGAACATTATTTACAAATAGGCCGTGTTAGGCAATAAACACTAATTTGTAGTAATTGTTATTATGGGAAAAAGAAGTCGTGTTTAGTTATGTACTTAAGAAGAGACAAATCATGTAAATAGACTAAAAGAATTTTAGGGAAAAAAGAACATAAATTTTCGATGAAAAAAGTTTACTTTTATTCAGACCTTCGCTGAAAGTACAAGAATAAACTAATACTTACAATATTATAATTATATGTTATAAACGGTATTGAATATTATAGATATAATATTAAACTAATTATTTTATGACTATTTTTCTCAGACTCTTTCCAAATCGTTTATCAGACTATTTCGTTAGACAAAAGAAAACAGAAAAAAAGCAGCATTGCATGCAGAAAATTTCTCAGTTGTTAATTTACCTGAAAGAACAGTTAAAATATACTTCAAGTAAATTTATTTAATTGGAAGTTTTAATTCAGACAACAGAAAATCAAGTTTTACAACTGTCTTCAATTTAAATAAGCGAAAACAAGTAACTGATTTTACTTATTTCTTAGTGTATTATAATTATTTTGAGTTGTCTATTGGTTTGGGATATTTGCTTAATCGAACTTAATTAAAGTTTATTTAATGTATCGTAGGTGGAGCGAGCTCATGGAAGTGGTTGCCGAGAATGTGGTAGAGCGATAGCAACTGGAGAAATAGCAGTGACCGCAAGCAGAGCCGGGCCAGCGGCCCTTTGGCACCCAGCTTGTTTCGTTTGCTGTGTTTGCAGACAACTATTAGTTGACCTCATTTACTTTTGGCGGGATGGCAGACTTTATTGTGGAAGACACCATGCAGAAACTCTCAAGCCACGCTGCTGCGCCTGCGATGAGATCATTTTGGCGGATGAATGTACCGAGGCTGAAGGAAGAGCTTGGCACATGAGGCATTTTGCCTGCCTTGAATGCGACCGACAGGTGACTTGTTGTTATTATTTTCACGCAATGTCAATTTTCAAAGAAAGGACAGCGAGAACAGTAAAAGAAAAAGTATCATGTTCATTATTTTTAATTGAAGTAAATTATACTCAGAATAGTTTTTTTCATAACACAATAATTACGTTGAAAATAATATTTAGTTAAGAAATACTTTATTCATATTTCAATTATGTATTAAAATAGAGGGGATAATTTCGTGTTAATTGTTTTATTTATTACTAATAAAATTCATATTTTATTAATTCATATTTAATTATTTTTTAATCTTAATAAATCAACACATATATTTGATTTTTTTATTACTACCCAACAGTACATATTTTCAAATAATTAATAATAATATTGTTCAAATTAAACCACCGTACGATTTATTAGTTTAAAGATATATGATCGATGTTCTTAAACAGTTATTAATTTTTCCAGTACGTACTTATATTATTTACAAGTATTTCCATAAATAGTGTACTGATATTTATTTATATTTTAATATAATATTTATTTAATAAATATATATTAAACATATGTTTTGTCGCTAAAAAATTCACTAATTTATACTATTCATTTACTGAATTCCAATTTAATGTACCATAATTGTTAATGGTAATATATGATATTAATAGTATTAATAATGATAGTTTGAAATCTTGAAGGAATAATCAATCATGTGCTCAAAAGCTGCCGACGCATGTATCGTGAAATATAAACAATTAATTTTAATCAAATCTAATAATTTCATATTTTGCAGCTTGGAGGTCAAAGATATGTGATGCGCGAAGGAAGACCATATTGTTTGCACTGCTTTGATGCTTCATTTGCTGAATACTGTGATAGCTGCGGTGAGCCCATTGGTGTTGATCAAGGTCAGATGTCTCATGAGGGTCAACATTGGCACGCAACTGAAATTTGTTTTTGTTGTGCTACCTGTCGGACATCTTTGTTAGGACGACCTTTTTTACCAAGAAGAGGTGCTATTTATTGTAGTATAGCTTGTAGTAAAGGAGAGCCACCAACAACACCTAGTGATTCTTCTGTTGGTCCACCTCCGCCACCTCCTACCTATCCAAGGTATTTTTAAGGATATATTATTATAAATACAGTTATAATTCAACAAAATTGTATAATTATTTTTTTAAATAATTGATTTATTTTTTGAGTTAACAATATTTAATACTTATTTTAGACTTCAAAGAAGGCAAACACTTCCACCTAGTGAAGGGTCATCGAGTCCCCCACCTCCTCCACCGCCTTCATCAAGGCACACTTTAGGTTCGCCAAGAAATTCACCTCGCACCTCCAGAAAACAGACACATCGACAACAAACATCTGTATCCTTAACAACAACACCAACTCAAGCAGCAACAGCTGTTGATTTTCTGGATGAATCACCATCCCCCTCTGTATCCAGATCCAGCGCACTAGACAGAATTCTGTTGGAAAGAAATCTCGAGAAGCTTCTTCAAGAACGAGGATCTCAAAATGAAGATCCACCCAACGAATTTGGAAAGCAAGTTTCGAATACAAATTAATACATTATTGAATTTAAATAGATTTGTTATAAATGATTAAGTAATGAGTAACAACCTCAGTTATTTTAAATAAATGTCTTATAAGTAATTTAAAAGATAGAATCACGACATTCTTACCACTTATTGCGACACATAAATTTGAAATGAGTCAAGTGTATTTTTAAGACCTAAATTATAGTATAAAATTACATATCGAGATAAAATTTTCATTATTTAGTTTTAGTATCAACAATTTTTTTATCAATATCAATCCACAACATTTTTAAGTGTTCATTCACTACAATTTTTTTTAATTGATAATTATTAATTAAATTAAATTAATTTGAGTTTAATAAATTAATAGAATGAATTATTAAATAATTATAAATTCAATCAAATTATTAATGAACAAATGTGTTTGTATTAATTATAAATCTAATATTTTTAGAATTCAACTTAAATAATGGAACATGTTACAGGTTGATCCAAGCTAGAGATAGAGAACCACTACGATGCATTCCAAACTGTCCACCATCGCATGCATCTAGTATGCCGGAACTGCCAGCACCACATGCACTTGTATCGATTCCTACTACAATAGAAATGTCAGCAGTTTCGCCTATTCTCGAGTCATCATCGGCTTCTGTCGCATCGGCGTCTCCTTCATCACCACCTCCACCACCTTTACCACCACCAGCCAACTTATCTATCAACCCATTAATTACACCAGCCGACCCTCCAACACCAACGTCACGCAGAGTCAGATTTCAAGGTGACGAAGCTGGTGCTACCTCTGCCTCCCCAGTGCCTTTAACAGAAGATAAAAATGTTACTTCTTCACCATGTACTTCAAGGAGAAATGTACCAAGATCAAGAAGTTTACAACCCGAAGAAGTTCCCAGCACCTCTTCTTGGTGTAAGATAAAATTTCTAACTATATCTAAATTTATAATAGTAGCAATCGAACTTCCACATTACTAAATGACCATCTTTGTCTGTAAGCCAATGTAGTACTTGAAACAATTAGACATCTTTAAATATTTAAATTATAGTGAAATAAAATTTCCTAATTATTATGAAATCAATCAGGCGGTTTCATAATAATTGAAGACTGAATTAATTTCAAAACGATTTATCATTAAAAAATATTTATTTGTTAAACATGATTAATGTTTTACAGCTGGAATCAATTCAAGAACTCGAGCTGACGATGAAGAAAGTTGTTGTTCAACATGTAGTACATCTAGCAGTTCAGACGAGGCAACAGCATATGCTTTACCTCCTCGACGAGCATATGGCGGAGTTAGAATTTCTTACGTGCCAAACGATGCAGTAGCTTGTGCCCGACGCCGAGGAACGCCGGCGTCAACAACAATGTCTTCTTACCAAAATCAAAAGGATGCTGATAAATGCGTTATATCCTGATCGCGAATTGTCCTCATTTTAGTTCTACATTATTCCAATTCGCTGACTGAATTATCAATAAATCTTAAGACTTTTGTGACTAATCAGACTTCTTGTCTTACGAAATATCATTTGCGAATAAGAAATGTATTATGAAATTTGATGTTACAATTTACCGTGGCAAAAATTATACAGACATGGTTTATAGAAATAAAAAACATTACTACCATAAATGAATGGACATTTTCTAAAGATAAACAAAAACAATTTTATACTCAATATATATATTAATATACCCTGATAGATAGGAGTTTTTGTACAAATATTTTATAAGATTAGAACAAACACGACTGTAATAGATATTCACGTACGTAATTAAAACTTTATATTGGTAATAAAGCGGATTAAATGTATAGTTTTATCCACGGTATTATAGAAGTTTAAAATTCTTCATGTAACAGTTAACTCATTGCGCCGCGATCGTCTTCAGTCATCTCAGTGAGAAGAGCATGAGAAAATTTATGTTAATGCCGTACGATTTATGTGATCATTTCTTATTAGTTTTTTTCTATGTTTGTTAATTTATTAACGTCTTTCTGTAAAAATCAATTCTGTAATTCAATGCTCAAAAGTATTCACGCAGAGCAATAAATATTAGGGATATGCTACACGACGCAATGAATTAATTAAAGTATATAATCAGGGGTTTAGATTATATCAAAAAGATATAAGTGTATTTAATAGAGGCTACTTTTTGCTCAACTTTTACGTTCAAAATTATCATAATAATTTAATTTGTTTATTCTTCAAATTGAAGAAAATTTCATTTTCATGTTATGTACAACATAAAATAGGATTTATTGTAAATTATTGTTCCTGTTACCATATCAATTTTTCCTTATATTTATTATGAAATTGAAGATTTGTCGCGATCTGGCAAATAGCCACTGTATATGATTGTTGCATATGTTGTTAAAGGTATTCAACAACGAACTTTAAATAATATACATGTATTAATTTTCCTTTTAAAGTACAAATCCGTTTCTCAATCATTTTCTTTGCCATTTATTTGAATTATGTATCATAACCATAACATTTGCGAGTATAAATAATATTTATATTATTTTAAAGTAGATTATTGTAAATACTTTGAGTACTTTAATTGTATATAACTCTTTCTCATTGTATTGATGAACGATTTTTATATCGTTGAAAACATTGATATTATTACTTTTATATTAGTGGCTTTATTTTTCCTATCAAAATTATCCTTTGCATAATCAGTTCATTAATACTGATTATATTATTAATAATATATTCATAATTTCATATTTTTTTAAACCTATGCATAAATATAAAAAAAATTATATTTTTATAGTTTATGGGAAATATCAAAACTTCTTTAAATTTTATTTAAAAAATATATTTGAATCACTTATAAAAATATATACATTCCTTAGTAATTAGCAACAATACTTTCTATATAATCTAGTTATTCATTCATTTCTTCACTTTCCTTTTGTTCTCTTACTTGGAATTGAAAATAGTAACATATATAACAAATTATTTAATTCGTAAAATATTAGTAAAATAGAAACATAAACTGCAGAAATGTTATAGATATTTTAATTAGTATAATATATTTATATTATAGTTGATTTAGTTTTATTAGAGTATACTCTATGGTTTCTTCTTTTTTGACTTATCTCTATTACTGTTTATAATATATTTGCGACAGTTAAACTTGTTCATAAAAAATTGTCGAAGAGTTTCTAATGCCTGTTTACCACCAGTTCCATCTTCAAATATGAAATGCACTCTTAAAAATTCTTCTGCATTTTTTTGCTCCTCTTCATTATCAGTTTCTGTTAATTGAAGTAATACATTACACTTCACATATGGAACTTTATCTTGTGGCGCATCATCGGTTTTTAAATCATTACTTGTTGTTTTACCCTCAATAATATCATTGCTTTCAATACATGACTTTTTCCTATTAACATCATACATCATTGCCATTCTACGTTTTCTTCTAGCATGACTCCAATTATCTTTATATGCTATTAACTGATATGCATAACAGTCATAATCTTCAATACCTAAATCAATTATTTCTGCTTCAATCTATAAAAGTATCAAATGAAATTAAACAAAACAAAATAATTAGAAGTGGAATAATAATGTGGTAAATTTATCATTGCCAGTGTTGATGCTTCAAGAAGACCTTGCAGTAAGAATTTTTATATGAAACCAAACTATTTAACAGATTTAAACTTTATATTGTTATTAAATACTAACTAAAAAATTGGTAATATTCTTAAATTTCATTTCATAGTATACTTACATGCAATTCTGCTACAAATTTTTTAAATAAATAATTTAATTTATCAAGAGAAGGTATTTCTTCTGTTTTTGGGAAGGTTAATGTACAATTGAAATCTTTGTTATTTTTAGAACTTTCTCTTTTCATTCTAATAACGGGTGCATTTTTTAGATTTATATCCTTTTCTGGTAAAAATGTCCATGCTATACCCCATCTATAATACATACAAAATGTTTTAAAATATAGATAATACAACAAATTCATGCTTATAAACTAAACAAACCTTTTAGTGTAACCTTGACAAAATTCTGTCCATGTCGTATTAGTAATATTTTTACACGCTAATTCCCGTTTAACGAAATTCAATGTAGACTTCTTTCCACACATTGTTGTAAATATTTTAATATTTTTTTTCAATTTTAAACTTTCATCAATTAATCTTGAAATAAATGTTTGTTCTCCCCCTTCAGTAATAAGTTCTCCATCACATCCTGTTGATGCATTTCTTGCTGGATTTTTTTTTAACTTTTTCACATCATCAAAATTGAAAAATGGTGGATTGCACATAACAAATGTAAAGCAATCTGATTCTTTTACAATTTCTCTCAAAATAGACTCTGGATTAACAAGCATCACTATTTAACAATAAAAATAACAAATGTAAGGTTATCATTATTATAGCTCAAGGTCATAATCATGTTCTGCAATATTGCATCAAATTTATACAAAGAATCTTATTCTTTATTTATTTAATTAACCTCAACAAAATACTGAAAAATATTACCATTTATTAAATGTTCTAAATTATTCTTTTGTATATTTTCTCTAGCAAATCTTAAACTAATTGAATCAATTTCAGTTCCAGTTATTTTCCATCCATACTGTCGAGCAATTAAAAGTGGGTATATACAAATTGCACCAACACCTATAAAAATGTAATAATATTACAAGTATATTAATATTTTTATATAAAAGGTATATTGACAAGATAATTTATAAAATCATTTACGATTAATAATGCATATATAAATATATATAATTTGTAAAAATGACTAATCTATACTTATTAAGAATATATAATGAAAAGAAAACAAACAAACAAATAAAGAAAATAAAATGTTAGAAAAACATTTATATAATAATTTACCTATATCAATTCCATGAATTTCTGGTTTTGATAAACATTGTTCAAAATTGATAATATCTTCAATCCACAGAATATAATTCAACCTTAAAGGCAAAGCTGGCACTAACTTTATTGGAGGAATATCCACATTTAAGTTGAAGTCATATTTTAATAAAGTTTTTGTCAAAACTATCAAACTGTTTTTATCCTTAAAATTTATGGTCACTTTTCCATTTAAGTGCTGAAAATAAATGTTTTATGACAAATGTTATTGACATAAACTTAACAAACTTTTTGATTAACATATAAAACTAAATATTTAACCATTTTTATCATTTTTATGAATTATAAAATTTTTCTCTAAGATCAGTTAATTTGTATCTAAAATTTGTTAACATTACCTTTAAAATTATATACAAATAAATATATTTAATAAATTGACATGACAAACAATTGTAAAATATTATAAGAAAAATTAATACTATCAAAGAATAAAAGGACTAAAAAAACTGATAGCTAAATTGAATCATACTTACTACAATAGCTATTTTACGAAATTCTGGGTCTTTAACAGCTAGTGACTTAAAATCCGGTTCTGTTTTGTATTTATTTCGCAGATGCATAAAATTGTTTAAAGACATTTTAAAATAAATTAAATTTAAAATAAACAGAATAGCAATGAAACTTTGATCTCGTAAACGTAGACATAAACGTCGTACAATTTTTCATTTACCAGTTTTAATACAGGTACAGGTAGTTGACCAAGCAGTTCTTTGCTTTTTTGAACAATACATTTGTATCAGTGTCATAAAGTCTGTACGTAAATAAAAAGTTTTTTTAATAATTAAAAAGGTGAACAAGGTTATGTTCTTCTGTTTATTTTCTTTACAAATAACCAGCGTGACCTCAGCTTAGCTTCGTAAGCTGGTTGTAAACACTATTGCCAATAGCATTTTTATCTGATCCATTCCATTGTGTTCCGCTGTTCCGGAACATAATATTATAAATCCGACAGCAGTCGAGATCGGTATTTTAACTTCAAAGTTGTTAAAAACAAAAGCATTTATCTTTCATTCTACTCGACTTTACAATTAAAATATAGAACTCAACTGACGTCTTGAAATTGTCCAGGACATTCCATTCCAAGTCGCCTGGACTTTCATTTATAGTGGAGGCGCCACATTCCGTATAAACGGAAATAATTCAATGTTCTGAGCGTTTCCATAACTCTCCTCGGTGGTTAACCGTCTGTTAGAATAGCCCTTTGTTGATTCTTCAAATTACTGAGTATCAAAAAAAAGTTAAAGTTGTTGTTTCAACACTGACATAACATTGCGAATAAAAATGAGTTCATCACAATCCAGAGTATGTTAATGATATTATTAAAATATTATCCTTACGAATTTCTCTTAATGTCGTAAAATAACTGTTTTTCCATTATATTTATTATATACTGTTTTCATTGCCTGTAAATTTGTTATTAACGTTTGTAAATATTTTTTATCGGAAACATCGGTTATGAAAGCAATACAATGTGTACAGTAATAAAGAAATAATAGTAAGGAATGTATGTTATGCGTATTTGGGACAACATTTAAAAAGATTAATAGTAATTTTACATTTTTCATGACATTTTGTAATTTAATTGGAATAAAAAGTTTGTAAAAAGATTGTAAAATTTAAATGGTATATTGGATATAATGCTTTTATTTTGTAAAGTGTTAGATACGCTGTATTTTATTAAGAATTTAATTAAGCATTATTATATTGTAAAATTTTTTATTGAAACTGAAGAATAAAATTTCTAAATTTCTAAAAAGATAAAATTAAATAAAAATTGTAAACATATTTACATACATTGTACATGTAAATATAATGTTGATTAGTGGCCAGTAGAGCTTAAGTGCTCTATCAAAGCCATTTATAAACAAAAAAATAATATAACAGAAAAATTGTTTATTTACAATAGGACGAGGTTAAATATGTAATACTATAAATTAAACAAAAGATAAAAGCAGATTTTGGTTGAATTTTGTATTTAAAAAATATCTTATTATTCTTCAGTATCATAAACATTTGAAAATAAAATAATTTACAAAATAAATTGTATGATTATAGGTTGCTCAACCAACTGTGCAAGAATTTAGTATTCGTGTACCAAAGTAAGTAAATATAATGAACATATTTTTATTATTTATAATAAACAACATCATGGATTGCTTATCACTGATTTCTGTGCACTGCTCTGTGCACTCTTTGAGTGGATAGTCACTGTCATATTAAGAAAATAAATAAAAGAGACCCCCATATATAACACATAATATCCTACAATATATATGAAATGTACTGAAATATAGTACCCAAGTCAATACTTAAGTAAATGTAATGAAATATAGTATTCAAGTCAAAAATATATACTTGCAACGCATTCACCAAAAGTATAATTTTTTCTCACTATTTGTCTTAAGATTAAGAAAGAAGCCAACTTTTTCCTATAGCGGCATCATTATTTTTTCTCTGGTATTATTAATTTAATTCAAAATAATTATTTTTTTTTGCAACACGTGTATGGAAAATACTATAATGGAAAGAAAGTAGCCAGTTTCAGATCCCTGAAAAAATGTGCTTTCCCTCCCATTGCATCACTACTTTTTCACTAGGAAAAGTAGACTTTTCTTACTATTTCTGAAACCAAGTACGTTTCTTCCTCAATTTTAATCATTTTTTAATTCCCTTGCCAGTTGCATAAACGCTTACTTTGGCCCCTTAATGTTTTTTAACGCTCGATGATGTCATTTTTGTGCGCGATCTATACCCTCATTTATATGCATGATAAAAGTAGGAATCACTGTCATATGAATCCTTATAAGACTACACATTAATTTATTTGCCTGAGGATGCATAAAAAATAGTAAAACATAATAAGGGATGAATAAAAATAATTTCTATCCCATTTAATATGCATTTATATAATTAAATTCTGATAATGACCATTCCCTAAAAGACACATGAATAATGAATAATAATGAATAAATATAAAAATCAATTTTAATAAATGTTAATAAATTATGAAACACTGAAAAAATATATGATTAATATAGACATATGCGTGCAAAATTTTAGACATAATGTAGAATTAAAGTTTCCATAGGTACATATATAAATTGTCTGAGAATGTTCATACATTTAAATGATGTACAGTATAAGCTCCCATTTTCTTTCTGTTCGAGACCGGAAATGCTCTCATTTTCGTTGGGGCGCAATTGCACACATGTTTAGCGCATGTATATTTTCATTGGTTATGTCTATTCGGTTGTAACCTGCTTTAAACTGTATACAATTATTAATAAATTAAGCAAGTTTATATTTTCCGCCATCGATATTCAGTTATTATTGGTTAAACATTTCCAACGAAAGTGAAGAATAAAATCTGAGGAAAATGAGAATGGCGAAATTGGGAGCTTATAGTGTATTTTGTAACGTAATATATAATTGTGCAATAATAGTACGCATCAGAATATAATTAAGAAAACTTCATATTTCCTATAATAGCAAATATTTTCTAAATTATCTATCATCTTTGTCCCATTTAATTTGATTAATTGCAATACTTATATATAGTAAACAAAGTCAAAACTTTTTGAAAAGTCTTTTCTGAAAAGTAAACATTAAACAATATTCAATATTCAACGAATTGTAACTATTAATCGTAGTTAATTTATTATATTAACACGATAATAGTTAACAAATATTAGTATTCTGTATTAAAAACATGTATTGTGATCAAGGAAAAATGAAATAATCAGACATTGGTGATTTCTTAAGCTTGCAGAAAATTTGTGGAATGATTTCCGGATTTTAAAGTGCAGTTGAATAAGTAAGCTGTTATATTATAAAAAATTATATTTCATAATACTCTGTGTATATGTACATATTTTTCTATCTATCTATCTATATATATTTATCATAATTATTTATTTATAGCAACTAACTTTAATTTTATTCTTAAATTTTGTTATACAGGAATAGCAAAAAAAAGTACAACGTTATGCGTTTTAACGGAAATTTAAATGTTGATTTCACATCTTGGTCACAAGTAAAAATGGAACGTGAAAACAATATTAAAGAATATAAAGGCATAGATGAAGAGATGCCGAAATTCGGTGCAGGATCTGAATTCGGTCGTGACGCGAGAGAAGAGGCAAGACGAAAAAAGTTCGGTATAATCAGTAGAAAATATAAACCAGATGATCAACCTTGGATATTAAAATCTGGTGGGAAAACTGGAAAAAAGTTCAAGGGCCTAAGAGAAGGGGGAATCAGTGCCAATGCTGCATACTATGTCTTTACACATGCTTCTGATGGTGCTATTGAAGCTTTCCCCTTGCATGAATGGTATTATATTTTATTTAATTTTATTATATTTTAAAATTTATACAAAACCATATTTATCTTATAATTCACAAGTTATAAGACGTAACAGCATTAAATGCAATATAATTATATACTTATTTTCGAAGGTACAATTTCAAATCAATTCAACGGTACAAAGCACTAAGTGCTGAAGAAGCAGAACAAGAATTTAGTCGTAGAAATAATGTTTATAATTACTTTAACCTTATGGCAAGAAAGAAAGCACGTAATGAAGATGACGGTGCTGAAGAAGAAACTGATATAAGTGAATTAGGAAAAGCAAAACGACAGAATAAAAAAGAAAAAGATTTCAAAATTTCAGAAATGGATGAATGGATGGATAGCGACGATGAGAATTCAGACAGTGATGTAGAAAAAAATAAAAGCGATGAAGATGATGGACGTAAAAAGAAACAAAAGAAAACTGCAGGAAAAAAGAAAAAGAAGGCTAAAAATTCTGATGATGAAGCTTTCGAAGAGAGCGATGATGGTGACGAAGAAGGAAGAGAATGTGATTATATTTCCGACTCCTCAGAATCTGAAGCTGAATTAGAAAAAGAAAAGGAAATAAAATCAGTTGCTGAAGAAGATGCCTTGAGGAAATTATTAGCTTCTGATGAAGAAGAGGAAGAAGAAGAGGATGCAGATAAGAAAGATGATGAAGAGCACGATGAAGATGAAGAAAATGCTGGTGATGATAAGGTATACAATTATAATAAACTAATATCCCTAATAGTATTCAGTAAAATATTTATTATTTTAATATTATTGTATGAAAAATCTTTTATCGGCACTAAATATTTAATTTTAATAATAATAATATCAATAAAAGGAAATAATATTTTAATAATGCCACAATATTTTAAAAGATTCATTAAATATTTTATTTATATTTATAGGATAAAGATAAATTGGGTAAAGATGGAGAAAAGAAAAAGGATAAGAAAAAAAAGAAGAAACAATCTAAAAAGAAGGACAAAAGGCAAGGCCAAGGCAAAGATTCTTCAAGTGACATTTCTAGTGATTCAGATTCCGATTCAGATGTACCGAAAGAGAAAGATAATAAGAAATGTAACAGTGCACATAGCTCGCGATCTGCAACACCTACTCCAGCAGCCGCTGCGGTCGAAGCTATGAAGAGAAAACAATCTGGGTCACCAGATCTATCACAGACAAAACGGCTAAAATTAGATAATTTTAATCTGGCACCTACTTCCTACACTCCAGGAGCTAGGTAACTTTACTTTGTTCTATTCTATGTATCTTTGATTAACACAAATAATTTTCAGTTTTTGTAAATAGCATTAAAATATCTTTTTTAGAGATTTATATACAAGTGTTGTACTTTGCATATACTAAAATAAATTTCAATTTATTTATATTTGAATTTATTATATATCAATTGTATCATTCAATTAATCATCGTTAAAATATTACCTTTTCAATATTAAAATACTACTTTTTTATCTTTGTTGTCTAATCTTATTAATTATTATATCAATTTCTATTAAAAAATTTTTGAATATAAGAATACTATTTTAATAATTAAGTTAAAATGATACTTAATCATATTTTAATTACTTACAATTAAAGTTAGTTACAACTTGCTGAATAACATGTGCATTTTGTCTAATTATAACTACATTGAGTTTATCAGTTTACTAACAAAGCGTTTATTTTGAATTGTAGTGAATCAGGAATCACAGAAGATGCAGTGCGACGTTATTTGGCGCGCAAGCCGATAACGACAATTGAACTGTTACAGAAATTCAAGTCGAAGAAAACTGGATTGTCGTCAGATCAACTCGTAAATGTTATGACGCAAATATTAAAGAAAATCAATCCCACAAAACAAACCATTAAGAATAAAATGTATTTATCACTTCCTAAGGCTTAGGAAAAAAACAAAATATGAGAAGATTACGAAGAACTATAAAAAAACTTTAAAATCTTAATCATTTTTTAAAAACTGAAAAAAATTAAATTGTGGAAGTAATTATTTCATTTTAATTCATGATACGGTTATATGATATCAGAAAATGATATGATATTTGATTTGCAAGAAACTATGTAATATGCACAAACTGATACGTACGCAGTTATTTCGTAATGTAAAGTTTCACATCTGCATGTATTGTGAATAGATCTTTTGTAAATGTTATCGTGCAGAAAGTTTAAAACAATTTGTTATCAACGTTACTCAGTATAAATAAAAATAAATGACCTTTAAATCAAATGTATTGGAATTTATCGTTTATTCCACCCCATAAATTCATTAGTTGTATTGTCGGTAATTAATTTTAAATTAGAAAATGAATTCTTTTCTATTTGATATCTTGTGATAACCTGATTATTACCGAAAATGTAATTTTTTTATACAAATGCTACTGATATCTGTGATTTTGTAATATTTTATGACCCGAGTTATACCCTTTCGGTATATTATCTGTTCAATGCTGTGAGTACCTTGTTATGTGAAAGAGCATTTGCTGTGGCATAATACTTCAATGAAAATTTTAGATTACTTTACAAAATCAAGTTTTACTTATTATTTATTTATTATAACAATATTTTTAGTGTGTAAACATTTAGAAATATGAATATTTTGAAGTGCAATTCTGAATGTATCAAATTTTCGACAAATTCAATTAAAGGATCAAGGCTTTTTTCTGTAAGTTAGAAATAATTTATATTTCATAAATTCAACCATTAAATAAATTAGTGATTTTGTAAAATGATTAAAACATCATATTTTAACTATATATTATACATTTTAATTTCGCTTTAAATAAGACTCCAAGATCGGAAAGTTCCACAGCATGCAGGGATAGATATTGTTACAATTCTTAAAAATTTATTACAGTTCATAATAAAAATAAATTGAACGATTATTTGTGTTTAATTTTTCAATTTATTAGTGGATAACAATTTTGACACACATCATTTGTCTGCGTTCTTTGGGAAATATTTGTCATATTTTCTATCTTGGATCCTTTTTATTTTTTAACATAATAAAATAATAATACTTTGATAATATTATATGTTAAAAATTTAATTTAACTTTTATGATTACGTCTTCGATTGTAATATTACTAATCTATGTTCTTATTTTAATAGTCTATTTTTTGAGCGTTAATATGTATTTTGCAGAATCTTAAAGGAAAAATTATAGCGATTCGTCGTGAAGATCAATCAGTATGGGAGAGACGTGCTCCACTTGCACCCTCTAATGTTCGTCGTTTAATTAGAAATGGAGTCAAAGTTATTGTTCAGCCTAGTAACCGCCGAGCATATCCGGCAAAGTCTTATCTGGCAGCTGGAGCTTCATTGCAGGAGGACATTAGTGCAGCTTCCGTAATTTTTGGAGTCAAACAAGTACCAATAGACGAATTAATACCGAACAAAACCTACTGTTTTTTTTCGCATACAATTAAAGCTCAGGAAAGTAATATGCCCCTTCTGGATGCTATACTTGAAAAAAATATTCGATTATTGGACTATGAAAAATTAACCGATGCTAATGGGCAACGAGTTGTAGCTTTTGGAAAATATGCTGGTGTTGCTGGAATGGTTAACATATTACATGGATTAGGTTTACGGTTACTGGCGTTAGGTCATCACACGCCTTTTATGGTAAATTAATTATATGTTTTTTTAATTTTATTGCTAATTACAAAATTGAAAAGTAATAAATTTATATAAAAAGTTTAAAACTAGAAGTTTCTAATTTGATTATGGTACAGAAAATAATAGGATTTACAATAAGATATGTTTTGTTTTTTAATCAAATATCTACCTACGCACAATAAATGCCTGATTTATTGGAGTGTTTTGATTCGTTGTAAAATTCACACTTGATCTACGAATCACTACGCTCTATACCTTCCAATTCGCAATGGTGAGGTGGCGAAAAAGCATGTAAATATTTTTATAAATCATTTAAACTATTTTGTTCACGTCATCTAACAAGAAAATAAACTGCTTGCAGCATATAGGTCCAGCTCATAATTATCGGGAT
Organism: Leptoteleia sp. ZL-2020; assembly: GCA_022817305.1. Taxonomy (NCBI): domain Eukaryota; kingdom Metazoa; phylum Arthropoda; class Insecta; order Hymenoptera; family Scelionidae; genus Leptoteleia; species Leptoteleia sp. ZL-2020. The sequence continues at coordinate 21,739 of JABFPN010000582.1, forward strand.
TCTGCAATGGCGCGTCAAGCTATTCGCGATGCAGGCTATGAAATAGCTTTGGGTGCTATGCCAAAATCTATTGGACCACTCACCTTTGTTTTCACCGGTAGCGGAAACGTGAGCCAAGGCGGACAGGAAATGTTTCAGGAACTTCCACATGAATATGTACCACCAGAGATGCTTCGTAAAGTTGCAGAACATGGAGGTACAAAAATGTACAACAAATAATATATCTGTATTGTTTAACTCACAAAAAAAATACAGTCTACTATTCATTGAATTAGATACAAACAAAATATACGCTTGCGAAGTTCGAAGACGTCATCATTTAGAAAGAAAGGATGGCGGTGGATATGATTCTTCAGAATATGATCAACATCCAGAGTTATACATATCGACTTTCAGTAAAAAAATTGCACCCTATGCTTCTGTGATTATAAATGGTATTTATTGGGCTGTCGATTCGCCAAAATTGTTGACCATTCCAGATGCTAAATATTTATTGAGGCCAGCGCATACACCATGGCTACCAATTAGCGTCGGGGCACCAGGTTTGCCACACAGAATGTTAGCCATTTGTGACATATCCGCGGATCCTGGTGGAAGTATTGAGTAAGATGTTATCAGATTCCTTTTTTATATATAACTTTATAATTATAATTACTATTAGGAGTAGTGTTGATATAGTTTGAGATTTTTAAATTAGGCATAAGTTTGTTTATGTGTGTGAATTAATAAGATCTGATTTAAAAATTGCTAAATTTTTTTTCGAAATTATTCGAATGATTTTTAAATTAAATTTGAAGTAAGAGTGTTTAAATGCTTATTTAAGTCTGTTGATTAAAGATAAAATGTTATCAATAACTGCTAATCAAATCATTAACTTTTCCATTTTGTAGATTTATGAACGAATGCACGACAATCGACACACCATTTTGTTTATACGATGCTGATCGCAATAAGGATACGAAATCGTTCAAAGGTCCAGGAGTTTTAGTGTGTTCCATTGATAACATGCCCACGCAATTACCGCGCGAGTCAACTGATTTTTTTGGTGACCTTTTGTACCCGTATACGTTAGATATTATTCAATCTGACGCAAGAAAGCCGTTGGAGGAACATAATTTTAGTCCTGCAGTACATGGAGCAATTATTGCCTCGAATGGACGCTTGACACCAAATTTTGAATACATTCAGGAACTTAGGATGGTTAATCATCGAAGCAGACATAAAGCTGACAATGGCATTACATCATTACGAAAAGTAGGTGTATGTGCACGGTAATTAATTTACGCTACAATATTGCGGATTTATTTATTAACAATCTATTTCTCTTTAGCTGAACAATTTTAGGATTAAATAATTAAATGTTTGAATACTTAAAATAATAATATTGATAATAACGTATATATTAAACTATAACATTATAATTATATGGAAGTTATTATAAATGATATCAGATCTTTATAAAAGGATTTTAACACCAGAAGTTTATCATCAATTATGATTTACTTTTTTTTTTAAATTGTTAATATTGGAAAATCCTCTAGTCTTTCATTGTTATAAAAGCAGCAATTAATTTTGTGAATATCTTGAACTTTACTTTTAAAAATGAAGTAAAAAATATTTTAAATATATATTAACAAACTCAGTTGATTTACAAATTAATAAAACTTACAAATATTAATATCTGAAGTTAATAAAATTTTTGCTGTCAGCATTTAAAAAATTGTTATCAATCTAAACGAATACGTATAACGAAGTTATTTATGATATCTTCATTGAATATTTTATTATTACTTAATAATCAGTTTCTGGATCTATACCTACTTCATTAAGAATCGTAACTTGACATAAAAAAATAAATGTTTCTTTAAAGGTAGCTGTCATAGGTGCTGGATTGGTATCAGCGCCATTAGTGGAGTATTTGCACAGAGATGAAAGTATTCATATTACAGTTGCTTCTCAAATGAAGGAAGATGCAGATATTTTAGCAAACAAATATTCGGGCGTTGAGTCCATATCGTTGAATGTGCTAGAAAGTCCAGATACTCTCCGTGATATAGTCAATACTGCTGACGTCGTCGTGTCACTGGTTCCATATACATTACATCACGTAATCGCTAAGACTTGTATCGAGGCAAGGACGCATTTAGTGACAGCTAGTTATTTAAATCCGAAGGTTAAATCACTTCATGAAGAGTAAGTTTGTAAATTAATTACAATCTTAAGTAGATCTTTAGGAAGAATCATAAATTGCCAGGAAAACTGGGGAAAGCAGTTTCTATTCTTTATTCAGTAATCAAAGAACAAAACCATACCTAAGGTTTGAGTATTTCTTCAATATAGTGAATTTAGTTATTACAACAATTAAAATATTTCACGTGTATTCATACATCAAACTATATTTTCGCAGAACTTCAACTTTACATACTATTTCCTTCATAGAGTTATTTCACTGCTTACTGTACTGAATTGATGTTAAACGATTACGTATAAACTAATGAACCATTACCTGTAAAATTAGTGTTTAGACATTGAAATATAAATATTTCAACTTAAAAGACTTTCTATGACTTTTATCCTATTTTATTGTTAAATTGTATATAACTGTACGATGCAAATAATTCAGAATGATTTTATTCAGTGTACACATCGTTAAATATTCTACTTTTTACAGAGCTGAGGCAGCAGGTGTTACGATTCTTAATGAAGTAGGTGTAGATCCAGGAATTGATCACTTATTAGCACTTGAATGTTTTGAAGATGTAAGACAAGCCGATGGCAAGATCGAATCTTTTGTGTCTTGGTGTGGAGGACTTCCCGCTCCAGAATGTTCTTATAATCCATTAAGATATAAATTCAGTTGGTCTCCTCGAGCCGCTCTATTCAACACACTGTCGCCGGCTAAATATTTTAGGGAGGGTCAGGTAAAATAAATTCTATAAATTCAAGTTAACTCATTACGCCGCGTTTTAAATCGTCTTGAACATTATTATAATTTTACTTATTTAATATAATATTGAATACAAGACATAAAACGTTTATAGTAATTATTTTTATATTAAGTAATAAAGTTGATTTGTGAATAGATTGTTGAAATATCTGGTGGAAGTGACCTTATGTCGTCAGTGCAGAATCTCGATTTTCTTCCGGGATTTGCTTTAGAAGGATTTCCTAATCGAGACAGTACGATATATAAAGATCTATATGGAATTCATAATGCGAGTACAATTCTTCGTGGCACATTACGATTCAGGGGATTCTCTGATACAATACAGGCTCTGCAATTTCTTGGTTTAATTGACCCAAATCCGCATCCAATTCTTCATCCGAATGGACCAGATATAACATGGGTGAGGTTTTACATTATAAATCATATTTCAGGATGCTTTTTAGATGTTTAGAATTTATTGTAAGAAAGCACATCAGAATGCAGTGATATTAATTTATTCTTAAGTTATTAAAGGAACATGTCTGAATAAGAAACAACCAATTTTAAATAAACCAGCTTAATATACCTGAAAATGATGTCTATCTGAAAAACAAATTTTTATTTTTTCAACTAAATTATATATTTCCAATTTTATACTTTACGTTAAAAATGTAAACACATTAAAAATAACTTAATATCTTATTTTCATTTATTAATCTAAATTTACTTCTCTAATTAATATTTAATTAAGAATATTATTGCATAAATGTGGCTTTGAAAACAAAGATACATAAGAATGCATTAAATTAATTGCCAAGAATTTGTAGGTAATTAGCAGCGCTGTGTATGAATCTTATACCAAGATACAGAGCTTCATGTATTTTTCTGAGATAAATGTGCTTGCATTCACAAAAGTGCATACAATGCGTTTCATGAGCTGAATATGAATCTGCAGTTAGAATTTAGCACTCGATGCAACTTTAAGAAATCAATGCACTTGTATGCATAATAATACTGCCTTCACTTAAAGTCAACCGTAAATATGTTTTCTGCATATTAATGTTGTACAATAATAGTACTTTAACTTTTTTTTTTGCTTTAATAATATATTGTATCATTGCATTATTGATATTTTATAAACAGTGCAAATATATGATTTTATAATATGATTATTTAAAATTATAAAATTATAAAGTTTTAAATTATAATTTATATCATGTTACTATAGCATAACTTAATTTCATTCTAGTGTAATTAAAAGTCAGCAAGACTTTAATTAGAAAAATTGTACTTTGACTTTGCTTCTAACTTCTAGAGACAGCTAATGTATTTCGACAAGAATTTCTTGAATGAAATCTACATTTACGTAACGTAGTACTAAGTGTTTAAAATTCGATTATTATTCTTTTACAGAGAGCTTTGGTATGTAATTTACTTGGTTTGGCAAATGATAATATATTTTACGAAAATTTAAAACGTAAATTAGTCGAACGAGTAAATTCCGAGGAACGTGTACGATACATAGAAGAACTTGGACTTTTGGAAGAAAATTTGGTGGTGAAATTAAACACCCCACTTGATACTTTATCGCATCATTTGCTGAAAAAATTATCCTACCAGAAGAACGAACGCGACTTAGTTATTTTACGACACGATATTGGTATACTTTGGCCCGATAACAAAAGGGAACAACGTAGTATTAATTTGGTTGTTTATGGAGATCCTAAAGGACATTCAGCCATGGCTCGGACCGTCGGTTTTCCAGCTGCTATTGCAGTAAAGATGTTACTCGATGGTATGTAAATTATGACTGCAACATTAACGTAAAGTAAAATTTTCAAATCCAAAAGATGAGCAAATGAATAAGCACGTGGAAAATATTAGAACTCCTATGCTGTTAGTCCACATAGATTAGAGAGGTATGAATACGATTATATTATATTAATTTCAACACAATTATATTAATTTCAGGAGAGATACAGCAGAGAGGAACAATATTACCATTCACGCCAGATATTTACCGTCCGATACTGAATCGGCTAAGAGCTGAAGGTTTGCAATCGTTTGAATCTTCAAGATGGCTGTAAATTTATATTTCCGGGCACACACACATTTCATTATGTATAAGTGTTTTCCTCAGTTTATTAATTTAGTATATAATGTTTTTATAAATAATTTGTACCTGAGATTTTGTAATAAAATTTTTAATTATAATTTAAATATTATACAATAAAAATATTCATAACATTGTTTCAATTTATAATTGAATATATATTGCAATTTATACGTGTAAATTATATGTCTATCGCATGTGATGTTTCACTTCAGTGAGAGAAAAATGTGACATTTCAAAAGTGATGAACCGTTCTTGCTACTTTTTTAATGCTACTTCAAAACACGTTGGTTTGCCTGGGTCTCAGGTAATTAAAAAACTTACTCGTTTTTCATGTTATAATAACCTCTCACTCTGAAAGAACCGGTGGAATCTATTTTAATACATCCTTTAATTTAATAATGAAACCAGCTAAAAAACACTGAATCTTTAGGGTGGTTATCTGGATACAATCTGGATAAAGTATGTCTGGCAGTAATCTGGATGATATCAATAGCTCTATTATAATTATTATCATATAAATGTTGTGGTTCTGTGGAAAATTAGTAGAAAAAAAAAAGTTGAAATCTCGGAAATACGGAGTGGTTAAAAAATTTAAAAATGTTATGTTACCCATTAACTTAATAGTCTTCTTTAACGTATGCCTTACATAATTCTTAGTTTTTTCGAAATCTATTTCTTCTTTTTATTTATTTATTTGCTTTTAAAAAATGCATCTTAAAAATGTTAGTGAGTACATTTAACGTTTCATGTAACAATCGTTATATATTTTCTTTGAATAAAGCAATTGCAAATTAAATGATTGTAATTTGCGGTCGAGGACTGATAAAATGTTAGTGTGTCATTTCAAGAATAATACGATAGAGTCGATATTGGGTGTAGAGTGCGTAAACATCTCCAAAGAGTCATACACTTATTGGGCGCATAGCCAAAGTTGTCAGTTTTGTCGTAGAGCCGAAGATATATTGCTAGTGTTAAGGGTGCTATATTACCTGCGGGAGAAAAAATCTAGTTCTACCGTGTGCTTTGGGGATATTGAGTCCACAGCGAATGATGATGTCAGAACATAAAGGCGTCTGTTCTTTGAATACATCTGCTGAGGAATCGGGGCATGAGTAGTAAATTCCTAAATATTATTTAAGCAATAACGAGGAGAGGAAATCCCTTTGCGATGATTCATCAAAGTGGGTGTGCGGTAAACGGAATGATGCATTTCGCGAAAAATAAAGAAAACTGAGAATAATTTTAATTTCAACTTTTTTTAATGCAATTAATTAATTTAATTTTTATGATAAAATGTTATTAAATAAATACCGCCTATACTTATTAATTGTACTGATAAGGGAAGTTTATTAATAATATATGCACGTTCAAATATAAATTAGAATATTACATAATCTCTGGCCACTTTCGTTATAGAAATAGTTTGTTTGTGCGTGAAATAATAATTCTCTCCATGCGACTTTACGACAGTTGGTTTACTCTAATTAGTTTGCGACAATTACTTTATGACAATTAAATATAATTCCGAACTTACCTCTGTCCAGCGTATTTAACCATAAAACATGTATTTAATTTAAAATTTGATATGAAATAAAAAAGCAAACGCTTTATTAGATTTTATCAACATTTATTTAAGTCTCCACGTAAATGAGGAGTACATTCAACAATGTACAATCATGTTCCATTGAATTGCTTTGATGTTACTTTTTATAATAAGAAATTATCGCAATAGAAATTATAACTACACTGAGAAAAAGAGTGTAATAAAAATTAACATGTTCCGTGTAAACTGAGAAATACAATGGTAAAGTAAACAATTTTAACACGATACACGTTAAAATTTGGCATGAATGTAATAATATTTCTAACAAAAGTAACACAAATTGTTATTTTTGTGTTAAATTTTAATACATGAAGTGTGAAAACATTTTCATTTGATAATCTTATTAACAGTTGACACAAATCATGTCTAATTTTAGTATTAATTTTTTTCTCAGTGTACATCTGATCAGTTCTTGATGATGATACTTCAAGTCAAGAACTGGACAGAGTTACTCGTCATTTCTAAAAGGGTGACTAATGTTTCAACATTACATACAATTATTCCACACTCAAAATGTAACTAAATTTGGTTTGAATGACATGAAATATATGCACAAATGTATGTGAGATGTTTAACTTAAATTACAAAAATTTCTTGTCAATGTTATGATTATTAAAAATACTGAATTTTGATACTTATAAATACGATACGATTTGTTAATCCGTGGATGTTAACAGTTATGCGGAGAAGATCTTTCTATTCCTTCCCTTGTCATTACAGTCTCACGTATTTCTTTAACGTGTGACGTGGCAAAAAGAGAAACCGGCGAATCTTCTAATAAAAATATGTACTTTAAATATCGAGAAATCATACTGCATTTATAATAATTGCATCAGTTACACGTTGACCTTTCTTATTTCACACTGAGAACAATTTTATATGAAAATTTATATTAATTCAATCGGATTGAATAAAATATTCAAGTTCGTCTTCCTGCGCTCTTCGTCAAATTAAAGATATAAATTAAAAGTAATGATTTTTAATATAAATAGTATTAAATCTTATTATTGAATTATTATTTGCAGAAATACATTTTTTTGTTTCAAACCATCAAATTAGCCGATGTTTTGATAAATTTAGCTCAGTTCTTGATAAATTTTCATATAAAATTTTTCTACGTATTCAAAACGTTGATTAGAGTTACTATAGTTGAACAGTTCTTGTAGTACGGAACAAATTGACTCATATAATAATCTTCGTTATATCGTTAACAATATTTTACATATGATACATCACCCATCAGTTGACGATTACGATATTTATACATTCTACGATTAAAAGTGATATACAAACGTGGCAGTTCACACAATGAAATTATGATGACACATTTACACATTATTAAGTTAACTTTTGTAAGTTATGAACTTTCGTATACAATCTATGACTTAATACACTGTTCTATAAAAATGCAAATTTTTCAGTTTAGAATAAAGTTCATCGCTTCAATAAATATTTCGCTCTGAAGTCTTAAGAGTTTGTCTAGTTTCCTCAGTAATTTATTGAAACTTTTAAGACAGTTTGTACTTCCAAGGTATTTTTATTAAACGTATCAAATTTATGCATTGAAATTATTAACTGTGAATTAATTAGTTGAGATCAATTAAGTAGAAACCACTAACAATTCGATGACGTATAGGCGAAATATAAATCTTAAATGACATGTAAATTTTAAGAGAATTTGGTAACCCAAAAGCTGGATTGCTAGAATTGATAATTATATTTATTGTTTTCGGCTCGGGCTATTGGTAAGGTCATAATATTGTAATAACTGAAATAAACTCAAATAAATGTATTTATAAGTGACATTTATAAATATAATTATGTAAATGTGTTTGCCTGCAGAATTAAATTGATTTTTCTCGGTGTAACAATGAGAAATAGGTAGAATTATGAAAATAATTTAATATAATTATTATTATCATACTTATGTGTGGTAATAATACGCATCAATATTTTATTAGAAAAAATATTGAACTTGATATATCGCTTCATTTATGTTTTTTGCGACATATTTTTATTCGGATACGTATTTTAACATTTTTATTTTTAAATTTATTTATTTATTATTTTTTAGAATTCACGTACATTTATTTTAATAAAAGAATCGTAAAAACTTCTTTTCATATATATGCACAATATCATACTTTCTGTTTGTTCAATAAAAAGAAAGTGTTAGTACTTGAAATATGTATAAAACTGTCATAAGATTGATCAGGGTGATAAATTCAATGCTACTGTACTTTCATGACTTGTTAAAACTTGCATATAATTATAATAGGAATAATTAAACAACAATATAAATTCTAAGATCAAATAATTTTTTATCGTTATATTTCGATTAATAAAAAGAGAAGAATTTCTACTATGAGTTTAAAGCGTTGCTGTTGGATACAAAATAACAAGAAATTACAGTCGAGTGAAACATAGTCAAGAATAAAAACATAAAATTTACACACAATTGACGTCAATTTTGTTATAGATTTTTGAAGCCACAGTGCATTTTTACGTAAGTATTTATACTATTCTACTGATAATAATCGTACACACCGCAATAACGTCATACATATTTATAAACATTAAAATTCATAGCAAAGTTGTTAGAGTATGTATGGGTTAGTTATTAATAATGATTAGAGTTAATTGAATAGTGTTGTAATGATTTATAATGTGTGTATCCAAGTAATATGTGGATGAAAAAATAGCGATATATTAATATAATATAAAAACAAAAGTAAATCAATAAAATATTGCCACTTGTAAAAACATCATCTATCTATAAAAACATTGATTCTTTGTGGATAAATTTGCCATCTATACACATCACCTTGAAAACAATGATATTAAATTACTTTCACTTATATAAATTTTCATACCAATGAGCAGCTTTACTTTCATTGTATTTTATCGTAATTAAAGTAATACAGATTCAAAAAAACAAATAACGCATTAAATAAAATTAATATGGCAATGAAATTATTAGAACCAACTTGCTATCCATAATAATATCCACGAGGAATGAAAAGATTAAGAGAAATGACTAAGATTATTAGTAAACTGGGCCCATACTTGTCCAAATTATCATTTTAGAATAACATACGTGAAATAGTAAATTGTTTTCACATAGGTTACTAATAACTCGCTTATGAAATGAGTAAAAATATATAGAAAAAGTGTGTTTTTGCTTTCGTAAAAGTTTGTAAGTTTTATCTATAACAATCCATTAACTGAAAATAGCCGAAAGCCAACGAGGAGAATATTGTTTACATTCAGTACAATTAAAGTCGTTTATAGTATAAGGGTAAAGAAATCAATTTTCTAACGCGAAGAGCGAATCGTCGAAACTCGAATAAAAACTAGTTAAAATTCCTCTTAAAGTTTAATGAGATTGAATTATGTCCACAATAAATTTCAATGTTAAAAATATTACAAACTTACTGAGCGATAGGATGATAAAAAAAATTGGTTCCTATTGGCCGAATGTGCCTACATCTAATAAAACTAAAAAAATTTTACTTCAAGTTTCGAAATTTAAAAGAAATTCTACTAGTGAAGGATACCTTTAAATTTTAAATTTTCCTTCGAAGAATGCACACTTAATATTGATAAGAATTTTTTTATTTGCAAATTGATAAAATAGCATTCATAATATTTGTAACATTGTATTCATTGAAATTAAATTTTTGCATAACTGTGTGGCGATGAACCCATGTCTTATTCAAGAAAAATGTAATATAAACAATCAAGTGTATTTTATTATTATTAATTAAAATGCATAGTCATAGATTGCACACGCTTAAGAATCGTATTAACAATTTGCACTATAATTAATTGGTGTTCACTGCCATTGATTGTTTTGTTTTAACAAGTAAAACGTGATTCGGAATGTCTGCTTATTCATTAATTACACTTGCTCTTAATAAGAAACGATAAAGATTTTCCCTTTTAGAATTAATGAAAATATCTACACCTACGTGACTGTATTGCCATGCGTTATAAGAACATCGTAAAATTGATATAAACTACATTATTAGTGACGTAACTAGGAAAAGTCTTTTCGCTATGCTTTACTTTATTGCTCGCTCCATAAAAAGCGACGTCGTTGTATCAATAGAAAATAAGGAATGAGACAAACAGTTGGAAATCATAATAATAATAATAATAAAAAAACTGCCACCGCGAGTGATGATATTTGATATCGGTCGAATTTAAAGAAACTTTTGGTCTTAGATTAAAAGTCTTTTCCAATTACGTCATTGAACAAAGGCTCGCCGAAAGTTTTCTTTCGAAGTCTGCTAAATACACTAACCGATTCGGTTTAATTCACGTTGGCCTCTTCAACGGGCCACTCGACTAATAAAGAACTCTAAGTTAATAATGAATGTAGGTTGCTATAATTCAATATTTGCCTAGAGCTGTAGAAACTACCTTATGCTATTCAGTTAATTTGATTAGGATGTTTTGTTAAAGTATCGTCGTGCTTTCGAAAGTGACACAAGCGAGGGACCAAGTGATTTTTCAAATCAGATTCCTTTTTGTGTTTGACATTTTCTATCCTTTGATACTGAACACGTTACCTCGATACGCCATTTTTTCTTTCTTTTTTTTTTTAAGTTGGGACATGTTGATTTGTTTGTATTTATTAATTTTAAAGAGTTTAAGTTTGATTAAATGTTCGATGTTATTCGTTTTATGTCATTACAATGTTGCATTTTGTGATCAGAATAGTACAGAAGATTAATTGGTAACCGATCGGTGTAATGTTTTTAAATCAGTATCGCGATTCGAGTGGCTGCAAATTTATTATAGCCGATGAATTTAAATTTGACTTTATTCCTGTGCTAAATATGTAAGTCGCGTCGTAGCATTGATTGGCAGTCATTTTGAATTCATGCCATAGTTATCCACTGCTCTTTTTTTCTTTTTTTTACAAACAACAAAATTTCATTCGCACTTTCGGTAGTTGTCTGATGTTTCAATTGATTGAAGTGGATACGTGTCATGTACAGTTTTAGAACACCTAGTTTGAAGAGATATTAAAAATTAATGAGTTAAAGATTTTAATTATATTGTATTATGATTTGACGAATAATTTAAAATTATAATTATTAAAATATTTATACACAATATCCATTGTGATGCAATGAACATTAACATTTATTTGTTTCATTGATAGCTAAATCAAATAATTGACAAATTGTTAATAGAGTTTAAAATGTGTAGACTTTCAATGTAATACAAATTGCTTTATAAATAAGCAAGTAGTTAATAAAGTAATTAATAAAATTTATTAATTATTTTTAATTTTTATTATCATATAAATAGTTGCATCTTTCGTGGTAGAAATTATTTGTGTTGATTTTAACAGTTTTTTGTTATAAACTTTTAATAACCAATTATAATAATCTGATCGCATTATTATTTAGGATTCAATTTTTTAACTGACGATACTTTATTTTTTGTAACTTAATTAAAAATGTATAACTGTTCTAATTTACTGAGCACGTCTCGTAAGAAACTAAAAGTAGGGCCACAGGAGGAAAGGTATCCTGAATGCAAAAAATGAACTCTGATTTTTGTATGAAATACTCAATTTAAAATTATAATCACGTACTTGTAGGGACGCGAAAGACCCTAATTTTCTTTTAAATTCAAATAAGTCAGAGCGCTACTTTTTTATAGGTGACACGAGAATGTTACCTAGCAGTTATTCAATTAAATTTTAATATTCGAATCGAAATCAAGGAATAATTCAAATTGATTATTTTAATAAAAGAATAATTCGAACAATTAATCAACTTTTTAAACTATTGCGTGGTAATTTGGCTTCTTTATTTTTGTTAATTTAAAAAGAACTGTAATTATTACTGTCACAAAAAGTTAAATATACACATTAGATAAATTTCTCTTTAAATTGTTATTTTTTACTTGAAATATGCTGTATTGAAATTAATATTATATTATTTAATGATGAAATAAATGGTTTTAAGTTGGCAGACCGAACCGAGGGCGATAAGTTGTCAACTTAAAAATATTTATTTCCAAGTTACGCTCAATACTTTATTAGCCGTGAAAACAAAATATGTTAGTTGCCCGAAGGGCTATTCATTTTGTTTTGATTTTAAGGTGATTAAACAAATAGATTTCTTTTTTGTTCAAATTTACAAATAACAAAAAATTATTCGTTGAAACAACGGACTATTCGGTTTAATAACAAAACTTAATTATTACACATGAAAAATCATTTATATAAATTAAATTGGAAATATATTTCCATCTATAGCAGGAAAAATGTTTTTGATACTGTGTACACAGAAAAAAAGGGCTGTTGCACAGTTTGATGTTATCGTTTTAATAATATATCTATATTACTATGCAACTATTGTAATATTTTGAATAAGATATAATGGAAATGTTTAGTAGAACTTCGAGGTATTATTATGATGAAACAAAAGCTGAGAAGATCGGTAGAAGATCATATCCCAATAACTCTATTTACTGGGATAAGAATAAAATAAATTTAAACATTGTTTAAATATTTCCACAATGTTTAATTTTTATTACATGCGATTGATTGAAGTACGTCCTCTGGATGTTTTGTCTCTGTATTTATTTCCGGATAACCGCATCATGAACTTGAGTATGAAAAATCAGGTGAAAATTAGTAGAATTAATTCCCTTTTTTTCCTTCGGATATCTCATGCATATCACATTGTGATATTGCAATATCCCAGAGATGTTCGAAGATTATTTGCGATGAAATTGTAGTAAAGCAAAAAAATAAATAAACATTCCAAATAAATGAATTTAGTCAGGAACAACAGATTAATTTACTTCGTATAAAATATTGTATATATAATATAATTGAACTTTTGTTTATTTTGTTTAAAGTAATAATTTCGAATCGAGTTTAAGTTTCGTTATAAAAATTACCATGAAACAAACCGTAAATTTGACATCTTAAAATTCAATGAATGAAACGGGGGGAAAAGATGAAATATGGTAATAATATTCGTGAGATTGAATATGTTATATTTAGATTGAAAAAGAAATTATCAGATCTAATCTTCAGTCGTCAGATTTAATATTATATTTGATAATGCTTTATAGAAGGTAAAAGAAATTGTGATTTTAACAGTTATATAAAATCTTGTCACACTGACGAAACAATCTCGTTGTCACAACGAAAGTTATAACATAATTTTGTTATAATATTATATATTAATTTTGTTTAGGAGGAAATGCAAATCGATATATAAAGATAACTATATCTTGGAAATGCAACTATGAATGATTTATATTGGAATCCTTTTTAAAGAATACGAAAAAAGATTTAAATTTCAATGATGCTAAATAATTTTAAAATCATTAAAATCAGAAATACCGCACGCAAATATTCATATCAATTTTCAAAACAATTTACATATTACACGGGAAAAATAATTAAGTTGTTAATAAAAAGTGATGTTATGTTAATTCAAAATTCAATTGTCAATCCTATATTATTTCTAATACACGTAAAAATGACTTTAAAATATATATTTTTCCCGTGTACTAGAAACTTGAAAAAATAAAACATTTGGACACTTGAGTTCATTGGCATTTGACTTAAACTCTTACACGGAGAGAAAAGATTAATAAAAATTACTGACATTGTTGGTAAACTGGTCATATACTTGCAAGAATTGAAAAATTACTATCCTAAGTTAGTAAAAAGTGTCAGCTTTCTAAGAATCATTTCCAACAAATTGATATGTTTTACTAACTTAAGATAGTAATTTTTCAAGTTTTGCCAATATATAACCAGTTTACTAAGAATGTCAGTAAATTTTATAAATCTTTTCTCTCCGTGTAAGTATAATTTTTCTCTCCGAATAATGTATTAACCATGATAATTCATTTTATAAGTTCCTATTAACGTTTTGAGAATTTCAAAAAGTATTTTTTCAACATTATTTTAAAATTATTTTATTATGTTAAATGAATAATTGTATCATCGAATAGAGTTTTCTATCGTCATTCACTCTTGATCATTGAAATAAGAAGTTGTCACTTCATTGAAAACATTTCGCATGTCATTTGATTGAAGTAATAAGATTAAACATTAACATGCCGATGATTGCTATTAATCTAATTTTGCTATTGAACTTAATTCAGCTCATTTTTATAACATTGTTATTATTTGCATTATAATTTAAACTCTTAACACGATTGCTATTGCTGCAAAATAAATAATTGTGTAATAATAATATCACATGTTATTATCACAAGCATTATTATGTCGTTATATTTAAACTTCAATTGGGATAAGTTAAAGGAAGTAACTTAAAGTGTTCGTAAATTGTACTTCTTGAATAACGTGCGGAATAAAACATTTGTTTGTGTAGTTAATAATTTCATTTATCTTAACTCACACGGAACTGGGTAATGTAAATGTATACACGGAAAAAAATATATCTGCGTTGATAGTTAAATGAGTCTATGTGCAAATTTCTAATTTGTTTACCAAGAATTTGTTTCATTTATAGAATGATTTCCCAGTTGAATTAAATAAAATAAATACTATTACTGCATACATTTCAATTATATGATTGATTCATCCATACTTGTCTTCTCCGACATGCTTTATTTAAATCAGTATTCTTTTTAGGGAAATAGTAAGTTGATTAAGAGCAAAATATTTGATATAATTTCATGAACATAAAAGCTTACATTAAAAAAAGTGTTTTATGATTACAATTTTAAATTTTATTGCAAAAATAAAAACAATTTATATTCTATTATACGAATTAGGTATAACAAAATATATTTTTGATCGAAGGCTGGTATAAAACGTTTTTTCCTAACTTTGGAATAAATTCCTCATTAGATTAGTAGTAGATTTTGTGCAATTTTTTTTCAGTATGCTAATATTTTAGGACGCTTCTTAATAATGAAATTTTCTTTATTATATTTACGAGTCCATATATTATAATTCATTTTATGCATCATTTACAGTTATATTGTTTATTTTATTAATTGTTTGTTAATTCATGACATAAATTATCTTTTAATTTAAATCTTAATGCCTTTTTAATTTTCTTTATATGTTTCATATTAATTATAGTGATTTAAATAAAGAAACGATTTACATTCTAAAATTTAGTATGCGTAAAATATAAACATATCAAGATACAAATTAACAAAGATGTTTGAAACAAAGAAAAATACATGATTAATTAAAGATATCGTGAAAATCAGGAAATTAATATTTCTTTCTTAAAGAAACTTGACGTTAATTTCAAAAAATGGAAAATTATATTTATAAAAGTAATAAACATGATTTAAATTCAAAAATTTAATTTCTTATCAATTGAACTTAACTATCTTTTTTCTGTGAATGACGTTTGACTCTTAACAATGTCTTCATTACTCTCAATAATTTTGGCCTAGAATTTGTTTTTCTACAATACATATAAAATAATGTAATAAATCAATCTATTATTTCGACAAAATTTTATTACTCAATATAAAACGTCGCATTATTTTTAAACTTTGAGATCAAAGGTGTCGGATTTGAGGTGTTATTAATCATAATTAATCATATTTGTTTCGATTTCCTGATTTAACAAACAACAATTTTTATAACAAAGCGGCGATTGCGCCACATAGCTTTAATTAAAAGTAAATAAAAATGAAATATACATCATTTTTTTGATGTTTGTTGAGTTCATTTTGCTGTTTTGTAATTGAAAAACAAGTTAAATTTAACTGATGTACAAAGCAAGCAAGAGAACAAGTCAAAGTCAAACATTTGTGATAATTTTATTTCAATAACTACAATTTAATGAAAAAAAATCATAACAAAAAGATGAAGAAAATGATATTCATTAACTTAACCGTAATAAAAATCTAAAAAGAAATTGTGTCAAATATGTACATTACGTCCACTGACGCCAGTAATGGTCAAGTTATTCAAAATTGCATTTAAATGAAATATTGTTTGTTTAAAAAATGATTGAAAAAAGAAATAAACTTTGGTGAATCAACGACAAACGTCCACTTTTGTTTAACCTTAATTCAACTTTGATACCCAAGAAATTGCAATTGCAACGTATCATTTCTACCCGTATGTCTTGCTATTATTTCCAATTGCAAACAATATATAGAATAGTCATTTGAAAGTCGATATAATCATTACGAGAAGCAAAAGGCAGACAAAAGTTTCGTAACATTAGTGCAACAAATTGCGTAATAATGCCGACTCCTTGACATATTAAATTTTCACTGCGTCGATTTGACTTTCGGCACAAATGCGTCGCCATCCATTTGTTATCTCCACTTTTATCGATTCCAACGAAAGCACGATTCTTCCCACCAAAAAAAATCCACAATTAATTCACCGAAATCGAGAAAAATTGTCAACTCGCTAAATTTCTTTAAATAAAAAATTTATCTTTTCCAGAAATGGGAGATAAAAAACGAAATATCCCCTCCGCCCCCCCCCTCCCCCTCCAAAACTCTCTCCAATCCCCAACATCATCGTGGCCAATCGAAATTGTTCTCCAAAAAAACAAACAACCTACGAATGCTGATATTTTCTCGTCGAGCGTTACGTAAAAAAAGAAAAAAGAAACAAAAAGAAAAACTAAACAAAACAAAGAAAAAAAAGAGGCTGTAATTAGCGTGAGATAAAAATCTTGCGCGCGATTAAGAATGTTCGGGGAGAAGTTTATATATTTTGTCGTATCCTTTTGAAGACAAATCATTGGCACGAAATTCCAGATGGAGAAGGGATATGCACGTGTGAGGTGTAGAATGACAATCGGCGATTGTCAGCGTGTTCGTTCGGACGCGTGTGTGCGTGGATGTTAACCATCGAGTACTAAAGATTTCGTTTTTGCAATTTGCAAAAATAATGTGCTGAGGGAAGCGACGCTCGTGTACGAAATTTTTGACGCTCCCTCATTTTTTTTGGTGCCCACCGATCGCCCGAGATGTTGCTCATGGACATGTTTTGCGGCAGGTTCATCAAGGACCTCTGCCACAAGGAACTTTTGCCACTCAAATTCTTATTCTTCGTGAAAACGTCCAGTAAGTCATCGACAAATTTTTTTTTTACCATCCGAAAAGCAAACGTCGCACCTTTTCCTTTCTTTTTCTTGATGTTTTTTTTCTTAATTCCTCGCCGAACGTTTTCTCTCCTCGTACGTCGCCGCAAAATCACTTTATCGCGTATCGTTTGCATGCCGCTCGCCTACTTATTTACAGTTATTCTATATTAAAGTAAAAAAGAAAACCGCGAGATAAACGAGACAGTATCTTAATCGGATTCGCATTTGCGAAGGAAACAATATATATTTAATAAAAGGAAAAAAATAATCGTGTAAGATAATCGGCGAGATTTCAGGGCGATTGCGCCACAAAAATTATTGTCATTCTGAATATGAACATATGCGCGAGAGGATGGTAAATAATATGCTGGGAAAACATTTCTTTCGAAAAATTACTACCAGTTTCTCTGGTCGGTTTTACTATCGTTAGTATTTCTAGTTTACAGCAAACGTTATTAAGCTGATTTATACGAGTTTTTCTATAATTTTAGAAGTAAAAAAAAGAGAGAAAATATTAACATTATAACATTATTCACTTTAAATGATAATTCAACTGACGTCTTTTTACACTTATAAAAAGATATGCAGGTAGAGAAATGAATGACTTAATTATCTCAAAACAAATAATAGTCGTTGCTCTAGAAAACGATTTATGAACATATTTATTATAAAATATAGAAGAAAGTGCTAAGATAAAGTAATTTAATCCAGGTAAGAATGCTTTATTTTAGCAATTTCTTCATATTTTATTTGGAACATGTCCACAAATTGTCATCTGAGGTTCGACTACTATATATTATGTCAAAATTAATTCATTCGCTTGCTCGTCTGTACCATAATTAGGTCGATAAAAATTGTTCGTTCGAAAACTGCGGTATTTTTGTTGAAAAAAATTTTCTCACTGTAACGCCCGGTTCGTCGGGGAGAGAAAAGGAACAGGATAAGGATGAAAAGAGGAAGAAGAAAAATAAGAGAAGGAGCGTTTCGATGCGATTCTTGTTCCGACTGAGCGAGATCGACGTCAACTATGCAACTGTCGTTATGCAACGAAAAATATTTTAGCCGACGGCTATTATGTATCCATGTTAATCGTAAATTTTGTTGCACCGCGAATAAAAGTCGTTTGCAAATTACACGGGTGTTTTCCAATAAAAAAAAAAAAAGTGGCGGCTCGCGGCACGAATCGCGCGGATGTTTGAGAAACAGTTGACAAAACGAATCGCGTCATTGAAGCGGCGGGAAAAAACGATTAAATTTCACGTACCGTTAGTCAAGGTGTTCGCGAGCGATATTCGTTTTACACGACTCTTTCAAATACGAAAACAACACTTTTACGAGAGCGCGCAAAGAGATCTCGCGAAATGTCAACAAGTGCCATTTCGCGGCGCCGATTCACACCCACGATTTGGCAGTTTTGATGTTAGGGAAAATTTAAAAAAAAAAAAAAAATGGGAGGGAAGGAAGGAAGTTTGGAGAGCAACCCTGACTGGTGCCATTTTCAGCTTTGTACGTGTTGTACCCTTATCTGACGATTCATATGCGGGAACTTGGGATAAATGTGGAGGAAACGGCGATAATGAGCGCGATTACTCCCTTTGTGGCAATTATTATGCCACCTTTAGCAGGATTGGTGGCGGACCGTATTGGCAATTTTAAGGTGAGAAGAAGACGAGTTGTCTCTGATAAATAATTCTTTATGAAATCCTCTGAAAATGATGTAGAAATAATAATAATGATAAAAGAAATTGGTCATCATGACCTTTCCTAAAGGAAAATATTGTAAGCTAATATTATTTAAATTATTTACAGAAGTCATGTATTTTTTTAAATAGAAAGTCAATGTCGTATAAAGGTCATTAAATTATTATTTTATCGCTTATTAGAACAAAACATAATTAGTTTTTTAATTAAGAAATGTTTATCACAATATTGAAAATAACAAAAGCGTCGACAATAAACAAGTTATTAATTATTATCGAAAGATTAAAAGTGTTTTGATAAAAATGTAATTAAAAATATTTTGACAAATGTATTTTGAGCGGAGAAAAATAAATTGAAAAAAAGAAACGAAAATGTTGAAACAAATTACTAACTTTTATTAGTAAACGGGCTATAATATATACTTTAAAAACCAAACGTCAATTTTACATTTTACATAGTTTAATAATTATGAAAACTAACAAATATACACAATATTTAAACATTGTTTGTGAACATATAAGCAATTGCCAACGATGACATTTTACTAATCGACATTTTAAGATAGTAAATTATACTATACTAATAAAACAATGAATTTTTCTTCAAATATCTCATATAAATGAATATAAACAAATGTTTTTTTTTCCTTTTATTTCATTAGTTTTTGTTTCAGGCAAATTATGTTTTCATTCGAGTTTCGAACATTCGACCTTGGCGTTAAGAAAATTTATTTATTTATCCCCGAGACTACGAACGATTTTAATTATACCGAATGTAAACATTATTCTCCTTGTTGACTTTCGGATATTTTCAATCATTGTTTCGTTATCGATAAAATTTATAAACTTTTGCGAAAGCAAAAACACAGCTTTTCTGTATATTTTTACTCGTTTTATAAGCGCGTTGTTAACAGTCGGCGTGAAAATAATTTACTATCTCATAGTTTGTAATTTATAGATATGCTCGTTAAAACGTATACGTGTTACGCGCATCGTTCTTTTTAACAGTCATTCAATTACCAATTATGTGTGACGTTTTCGAAAACAGAATGAATATTATTATAAAAATTATCGTTTGGACAAGCATGTAACTCGTTTACTAAGAATCCTAGTAATTTTTCTTAATATTTTCTCCTCGTGTAGGAGAAGTGTAATGAATTAAATAAGTTCAATGATCGACACGGGTAATCAAGCATTTATTCAATTGGAAAATGTACTGAAATTTTACATGGAGAGAAAAGATGTAATAACAATTATTAACATTCTAATAAAGTGGTCATATACTTGAAAAATTAAAAAAAAAACACTATCTCAAGTTAATAGAATGTATACTACACTCACAAAACTGTCTATTTAAGAGTAATAGAATCTTCTTATATTAAATAGGGACTCCATTCAATATATGGACAAAACTAAATTCTATTTATAATAAGAATACATTATTCTTACAAAGCATATATTTATATTAAGAATAATTTCTATTTATAGACTGAAAGAAAAAAAGTACGACAATAACAATTGAACGACGCTTGTGTATTTTCAAATAGACATATTCTTATAATAAATAGAATACACTGCAAAAACAAGCGTTCTGTACAGAACGCTTTTGACGCTTTTTTGGAACGTTTCAAATGTTCCTGACTAAAGCGTTTAAAACGTTCCAAAAAAGAACGCATAAAACGTTCTTATCTGTCAACGG
>JABFPN010000583.1:0-42862 GCA_022817305.1 Leptoteleia sp. ZL-2020
CGTTACACGGAGAAAAATGTTTAGTTGTGTTAACCAAACATTTGGTTCTTTTTTAGCTGACCAAAATTTTTAGTTGAAATAACCAAATATGTTGGTCAGAATATTTTTTTTAGTTACTTCAACCAAAATTATTTGTTATTGAAACAATAATTTGGTTATTTTAACTAAAGATTTTGGTCAGCTAAAAAAGAACCAAATGTTTGGTTAACATTTTTCTCCGTGTATAATAGTGGAGGTTGAAAAACGATAATTTGAAAATACTCTTGCCAACGTGACCGTATTTTGTTCGCGTAACTGCATGTTATTGCATAAATCTAAAGTGGATCAATTGTGGGGTTAAATTTAGCGGAACTAACGAAACTGATTTTTCATAAAGCAATAACCTTTTTTGGCAGTATATTTACGGGCAAGTGGCCAAACTGAAATGGCCAAGTCATCGTTGCGTCCAGCCGGCCGAGGTGAATGAGCGAGTAAAGATATATTTATACCGCGCGATGTTTTAAAGGCCTCCCTTTTCCCATTCTCGGGGCCCCCTCCCCCTCCCCCACCCCACCCCATTTATAATAGCGCTATTGCCGAACCTGTTCACGTGTGCCCGCTCGACTCCGCAACAAACATTCGCGCTCTGTTACAAATTCAATTAGTTCGCCTTTACCAACGAGGAGTAATTTTCTCCAGCGCGTGCGCAGTGTTGGTAACGAATGGCAAAAATGTGATCTTTACATTTAAAAATAATTCTTAGTTAGAGCGCTTTCCTTTGCTTTGTTTCATTGCTCAAAAATAGTTGCCACCTATTCTTTTATTTTCTTTTTTTTTTCAATCGGTAATTTTCGAGTTCATTGCACGAATAGAAAAAAGTATTCGCTTTGTTAGATAAGTGAGTTTATCTAGGAATTTTTAACTAATTTAGTAAGAAGTTATTTTTCTTTAACAATTTCATATAAGAAAATAAGAAATTCATATATGTATGGCCATATGTGATAGATATATGGCAATAATTGATTTCCATATAGGGAAATTATTAATTACATATATGGTTAAAATATGATATAAATTATTGCCATATATCGACCATATATGGCCATGAATTCTAAGGTTATCTTTAATCATTTCTCAAAAGTACAATTTAGTTGGCAGCACTGAAGAATAAATGGTTTCCAGAATAAAATACACGATCAAACTTCCGTTTCTAAGCCCGCTTGTAAATGTCATTGCAAATAAACTATTATTTTTAATTTCAACAATCCATCGCTCGTAATTTCTACGATTCAATTGTGATTCGAATTTAAATCACAAATTATTATTTGTCGTATCGCAAATCCGCCGATTCATCGGTTTAAAACCCTCGAAAGGGCACAGTCTTTGGAGAGATAATTTCTAATAGGGCGTTCTTAAGGGTTCTCCTGTTTCTGAACCCCAGTGTAACCCTCCCTCCCCCACGCCCCATCGACCCAAGTCAAATTCATCTGGATCTTCCACTGCGATATCGTTAACAGATTTTATAATCTTATTAAGTCTTGGGGTCAGTAGGGATAATTGTGACAGAGCAAATTTTTTCAATTAAAAATTTAATTTTTATTTTTTATATACATTATACATTATATGTATACATTATATACATTATAAATATTCATGTATCCTTTATCTGAAGAAATAATTTCAACATATAATGAACATTACAAACCTATGAAAATATCATCTGAATTTGAGAAGTATAAAACGTTCGATATGAAAGTTCTCATGCTTCACTTCAAAGTCTGTTTTACACTTTTGTTTATGAAAATATTTCATATTTTTTTAATTTGTGTTCTTTCTAAGATAAGCTTTTAATATTCTTCATGTGCAAAAGTAATATTAAAATATTTTTATGTATTTTAATTAAAAATCACATTTACCCCATATAATGACATTTATGGGGTAATTGTGAGACAGAAATATACAAAATAAAGCTCACATTTGTCACGGTGAATTCTGCCAGCAGTGAGAGTAATAGCTTCCAATTTCGATGGAATAGTTGGTTTTGTCAAAAGTTCTGCAATCTGGTCAACCAAAATCAATAAGAAGAAAAGATAATAATTAAAGAAGAATATTTAACTAAGTTAAAAACTATGAAGATCGAAAAAATAAAGACTGAAAAATTAAAGGCTAGAAAAGAAAATGTCACACTAAAAACAATAAGAAATATGGAAGAAAACCAAAGAAAGAAAACATTTAATTACATACTAAAATTGTTTACAGATTAAAAACAAGTTAAAAACTAGTTAATTATTTTACAGATTAAAAATTAATAATTAGTTATGTTATGCAACAAATGTGATTCCCTGTGACACTAAAAATAATGTCAAACACTAACTTGTACAGAATTAAAAATAACAATACTAATATTAAGTTAAATAGGAAATGTGATTCTACGTAATGTTCTGTGTTAAATTATTTAAAATAACAATACAAATATTTATGTTTGTAATGCTAAAATTGAATAAAAATATATTCTACAAATATTTTTTATTATTCCTTATCAATATATTTATTTATGACCACTTAAAAATGATAGAAACAGCTTTGTCACAATTCCCCCATATAACTGTTACATTTACCCCACAGTATGGGGTAACCGTGACACAAAAAGTGATTAAATGTATCTGCTACATATTTATTGTGTAGAAATTGTAAGTCTAAATAATATTTTAACTCAAAAAGTGGAGGCTTCAAGTAATATTTTGCAACAAAAATTATATATAAAATACGACAATAAAGTATAGATACTATATGATACAGGTTAACTTTCATTTTTTGTGTCACATTTACAAACCCCCCCCCCTCCCCCCCCATTGACCCTACATTATCTACGCGATTCTAGAAACCTCAATTTCTTGCAAGCACTGATAATAGAGAAGTGGAACTGAAATTTCGTGGCGTCTGCATTACCCGCTTCCTTCGTCCAAGCGCTTTCCCTTTACAGGAAGACAATACAATAGATAGAAGACTCGGCGCCAGCGTCATTTGTTAGAAATTTCACGGTAATACACGATTTCATTGTGAAATCAAGCGAAGGCTTAGTTTTTCTTTTGTCATTTTTGTCAATGGAGCGAGGTAATGACATTAGCGAATGTTTACAGGATTATTCTTCAACGAGTTTCAAACTTGTGGTTGCAAACTGAAAAGTAATAGTACGGGGATTATAAGCTCAAGTAGTTTCTCGGCATTGTCTTGCGGACGTCGCCTTTTTTTGGCCACCGTCAAGATTTATCATCCGTACTATTTGAAACTGCTTTATTTTATCCCAACGGTTTCCTCGATAAGACCAATTATATGTATTCCAGGTTGTAGAAATGCATCGGGACAAATTCGATCACATTTCGGTTCGCGTAAAGGGATCAATCCTTCAAATTAAAATCCTTTTATTTGATACGAACGGCAATAGAAGATCGGCGATCACTGTGCCAAACTATTAGAGATAATTGATCCATTCATTTCAATTTGTGAGTACTGGTTTAGACGGTTCAAAAGTGGTGATTTTGACACGGAGAATGGGGGATGTTAAAGAAAGTCGGGTACGTTTGAAGATGGATAATTGGAAGCATTATTGAACGAAGAATCTTGTCAAATGTATGAAGAATCTTTGAAAGTGACTCAACAAACAATGTCTTTACTTTTCAAGGTCATGATAATGGTCCAAAAGTGGACCAAAGGCCCGGCATTAACCAAATTGGCGCATTTATGTCGAGGAATAGGACAAAGTGATTTTGCAGCATGACAATGCTCCACCACACGTTACAGTACCAGTAAAAAAAGACTGCTTGGAAATACTCAAATGGGATATCTTGTCCCACCCACTATATTCTCCAGATACTTTTCCTTCTGACTATCATGGTCTGCCTCAGCAGCACTTCCCTTCTTACGAGGAATGCAAAAAATGAGTTGGATTCATGGACCTCTGAAGATGCCACCAAAGACCCATTCTTTCAGCTGGGAATCCCCATGCTGTCTGAAAAATAGTATACAGATTGTTGGCTAGTGTTGGACAAAAATTTGTGTAATCAATCTGCTGTCATTTTCACACTGTAAAGACTCAGCTTTCGCCGAAAATCCTTTAAAACTTACTTGTATCCCCAAGAACATAACTTGTCTATAATCGGAATCAATTTTTCCACCGTGTACAATTTAATCAAGTGAAATAGAAAGGGTTCCAGTCGATGGCGAAGGCTGAAGTTAACGGTAACTGGGATGAAAGTGGACAGAAACGAAAACAGTCGTACGAAAGCTTGTGAACTTGTATATGCGGACAAGTTGGTTGCGTTAATCCGCGAGGTTTGTTAAAGAAGCGTAAAGGGAAAATGCAAAACTAACATTTAGCACGGCGTCCGCCATGGTGCAGACTTTGCGGGTGACGTAACAGCCCGGAAGCTGCATGAAAATCGCTACCCTTAACGACAACAGCGTGATTTAAATTGAGCGGGATAACGAGAATGTCTTCGGGAAACCCCGTAAGCGACAATCAGACGCATAAAGCTGGCCGAGCGTCGTTTAAATTTATGTATTCGCCCTACAATCATTGCGTTCGAGAAATGCTATCGCAATCATTCACATAAACGCATGTGCATACGCAAATGCCAACACCGTTAAACATTAGAATGTACAATACAACTGTTGTCGGGAGTTGTACATCATGGCGGAATAATGATTCTTCAATTCGATTGTCTGAATTGCAATCAGCGAAATGTAATCATTAAGGGTAGCACACTGAGAAAAAAAACAGCCATTAAGAATTAATCTCCTGGAACCTTATACCCATGAAAAAAATTTGATATAGGAGGCATATATGTCACATATATGACCGCATATATGCCAAGTATATTGTCGCATATATGCCAAGTATATGGCCGCATATGTGCCACGTATATGGCTGCATATGTGCCACGTATATGCCCGCATATGTGCCACGTATATACCCGCATGTGCCACGTATATGCCCGCATATGTGCCAAGTATTTGGCCGCATATGTGCCACGTATATGCCCGCATATGTGCCACGTATATGCCCGCATATATGCCAAGTATTTGGCCGCATATGTGCCACGTATATGCCCGCATATGTGCCACGTATATGCCCGCATATGTACCACGTATATGTCCGCATATGTGCCACGTATATGCCCGCATATATGCCACGTATATGCCCGCATATATGCCACGTATATACCCGCATATGTGCCACGTATATGCCCGCATATATACCACGTATATGCCGCATATATGCCCGCATATATGCCACGTATATTCCACGTATATGCCGCATATATATGGTAACCTATATAAATTATATATGTATGTGCACATATATGGCAACCAATATAATTTTTTTTCCTGGGTTACTTTTATTAACATGCACGAATATGAAAACGCTTAAAGTAACATCTTCGAAAATTAGATGCTTTATGCAGCCTAGTGAAATGTTACGACAAAAGAGCAAATCACGCATAAGCGGGGTGCCAATTTATTCCGCGCCACGGCGCACCGTATACTGTCGGAGGGTAGGGTGCTTTAGAATTGATATGCACTTTCATTAACTTGGACAACGTCGAAAGCATCAATGACCTTTGCGATACAATTAGGTAATTAGGTTTTCCTTTATTCTTCGCATTTCGTTTCTCTTAAATTACCGTGTCACTGGTTTAATGACCTAACGAAGTCTAATAGTTTGAAAGATCAAGCGGTTTTCAAATTCTAAAAAAAGAAAGTACCTTTCAAAGCAAGGGAACATTTTCTGTTTTAATGAATAATGGAAGGGATGGGAAATTTTACCATTTCACTCGAGCTTGAGAAGTTTTTCAGAATGAAAGACGTAAACAAACATTCTTTATATTTAGTCAGGGGGGTCAACAAATTCTATGGAAACAAATATGATTAAAAGTATACATAAATGTCACGTAAAAAAAGTACTTTGAAAACGTTTTATTCCTAGGCGCGATTTAACATTCTTATAGTACTTAGAAATGAAACAGTTATTCCATATTACTTATTCATATGGACCTATACGTGGACATTATTCTTTCCAATTACAGTAAATTAATATCCGATTACATGGTATGAAATTGTAATTGATTTTAACAGCCAACATAGTGTTCACATCGATGGCGCTGTCACATTGTGTGGTTTTGGTTAACGAAACTAACAAAACTAACGAAACTAACGAAACTAACAAAACTAACTTTTGACAGACTGCGTTTTTGTGAAATGAAATTTTATTTTATAATACATATAAAGATATGCAATTAAAGAATCAAATAACACGTTTTTTAATACTTTTAATATTTATATAAATAAACAACAATATTACAAATAGGATATAAAAATGTTAAATGGTAGAAAATAATTCGAGGAAATTGTTAAGCCTCCTATTAATATCCGGATCCATATTTCCTTGAAATATTTTCTTTTATGGAAATTACAATATTCCATGATTATTTTTTCTAATCATAGTTTCGTCATCTAAGCCATATGCCGAGTAAATTTGTGCCAACCACGAAACAAACAAGGGAACGCGTGATCCCCGGCGAGTTTTCGGGCCTCCCGATTGTAAAGTACCGATCATAAACTACGTTTTGTGAATTAGACCAACAATGGCCGGGGCCAGTGAAAGACGCAACGTGGATTATAGTTGTCATAACTCAAACTTGACGGGGTGACGTGGCACGGCCTGTCGTTGAAATCGAAATGGTCGCCCCCTCGGTATAACTCACACACTTGGTCTTTGCGAATGTTTATGAAATCTGAAAATAGGGGGGGATTAGGACCGGAGCATGCCAAAAATAATTATCGGGTAACGCACTTGGAGGCAATGCAATTTAACAAACCTTTACATACGGACGGTAGGGAAAGATTAAAATTATTAAAAATTACTGTTATTTTTAGTAAACTGGTCGTACACTTATGAAACATGAAAAATTACTATCTTAAGTTGGCCAAACGTGTCAGTTTGTCGAGAAAAAAAAAGAGATTTTTGATAACTTATGTTTTTTCTTAATCCATATATGGCCATATATGGATTTACATGGTCATTATATGGTAATAATTGATATAATATTCTAGCCATATATGCTTTTAATAATTTCCTCATATTGAAACAAATTATTACCATGTATCAACCACATATGGCCATATATGGCCATATATGAGTTAAGAAAAAGCATATATGTCCATATATGGATTAAAGAGAGACATAAATGTCCATGTATGAATGAATAAAAAACATATATGTCCGTATATGTTTCATTTTCACTCGGGGTAAATTTTCCTTGAACATAATTTTCAACCAATGGAATATCAAAACGTTTTTTATCTGTCTTCCATTGTGATGATTTGTATGCGTTTAAGAGAGCGTGATAAATCTTAACGATCGGGCGCATTTTGCATCATAAAAGTTTTTATTATTTTCATTAGTTTCGTTACTTCTCATTTTCGTTACTCGCGACTGTAATTAAAACAAAAACTCATTTACGAGAATATTTCGCCGACGAACTTGATTCATCCGCACGCATTTTCTTCCTACGTTTTCTTCAACACTTTTTCTCTCCCGCTACCTTAAGCACTTTACTGCGGCATCTCTCGTTAATGACGACTTACGTGCGTTTTCAATCCAACAATGAATGACCTACGTGCCTTTTTCCTTAAAAAAAAGAAGAAACAAAAAAAAAATAAGAAGCGCAACAGACGTGAATGCAATCTAGACATTTCCGTGTAATTTTTACATTCTGGAACATTATTTGTGACGTTTCTTTAGAGTTGCCACCGCGGGGTGAAGAAAAAAGAGAAAGAATATTGATATTTGGATACCAGCGCGTTTTAAATTTTATTAAACTGCATTGCAATTTTTGAACGACAATGAATGTAATTTTGTTAAATTGTACAAAATTGCATGGAATTACAATATTTAAGAAACTCCCTGGTAAAAATGAAATTTACATAGTCAATTTTTTTGTTACAATTTTACACAAGGAAATAAAAAATTTATATATGGACCATATATGGAAATTGTAGAAACTATGCATGGCTAGAATACCATATCAATTATTGCCATGTATCGACCATATATGACCATGTGCAGCTATATATGAATTAGGAACATACATGTATGTCCATTTATGGACTTTTTATTTTCTTATGTGAAATTGTTAAGACATATATGGACCATATATGTATCATTTTAATCGGGGCTGATTCTTAATGTTTAGTTTTATATTTTTATGTTTACTGAAATATTTATATTTCATGGCACTGAAAAAGAAACATATTCGAAATACAAAATGGTAAACAAACATTGTATTTGTTTGGTATTTACATCCATTCTTCTGTCCTTTGGATGTAAATAAACAATATTATTGTTTTTGTTTCGTTAATGTGACCTTACAGATGTTTACAAACAATATTTTTTATGCCCTCAATTTTAAAATCGTTTTGTTCTTCAGTTCCATTTATATTTCTTTCTCCGAGTGCGGATGTAGTAGAATTTGGAAAATAGTGTTGTTTTTTGAAATTATATCGAAGTATAGAGTTTAAATTGATGGTCGATAAGTAATTTCAACGGCAAAACCATTTAAAACAGCATGGCCATTGTTTGACGAATGAAAATATTTCTAAGTGTTTGTAAAAACGACGCAATCTTTTAATTCCTATATCAAATGGGATCAGTCATTTTTCAGACAATGCAATATTTTGTGACATCTGTTGCAAGTTGACAATTTTAGCAAATATAAGCGCGTGCATACGCAGCTCGGAGGTTTTGATTGATTACTGTGAGATATTAAAGAAAATGTAGACATAAGTCACGTTTATCTCAATGGAAAAGAAATTTTGCGAATGGGTTAGCACATACTACTTACTCCCGCGGGATTGACATTGGGAAATATTTTTTAATAACAGTTATTATTATTGCTGGAAGGATTTGAATGGTACAAGAGCGGTGTCAACTATAGTTATGGACGGTTATACCATATTACTTATTTATATATAAAATATTTTTTTATTTATATATAAATAATAAAATTTCTTTTATTTATATA
Source organism: Leptoteleia sp. ZL-2020 (assembly GCA_022817305.1). Classification (NCBI taxonomy): domain Eukaryota; kingdom Metazoa; phylum Arthropoda; class Insecta; order Hymenoptera; family Scelionidae; genus Leptoteleia; species Leptoteleia sp. ZL-2020. The sequence goes on from JABFPN010000583.1 coordinate 9,063, forward strand.
TAAAAAAAAGAAATTGTAATTTATTTTAACAGTCAACACAGTTTTCATATCGATGGCTCTGTCACATTGTGTGGTTCTGGTTAACGAAGTTAACGAAGTTAACGAAACTAACGAAACTAACGAAACTAAGGAAACTAACAAAACTAACTTTTGACAGACTGCGTTTTTGTTAAATGAAATTTTATTTTATAATACATTTAAAGATATGCATTTAATGAATTAAATAACACGTTTTTTTATAAAACTGCTGTATTTCTTTTCAAGACTGAACGCACCCCCGAAATATCAGCATCTAATTATCGTTGTGCTGGAAAATGAAACGTTTTCCAAATTAACAACGTCAACAAACCTTGTTGTTGTTTTGCATTTATACCCATTTTTATGACCTTTGAATGTAAACAAACAAAATAATGTTTTCATTTCATTAAATTGACCTTCCAGTTACCTGCTGCATTTCTTTTCAAGACTGAACGCACCCCCCGAAAAATCAACATCTAAATATCGTGGTGCTGGAAAATGAAACGTTTTCCAAATTAACAACATCAACAGACCTTGTTGTTGTATTGCATTTACATCCATTTTTATGAACTTTGGGTGTAAACAATCAATATTATTGTTTTCCTGCCGTTAATTTGACCTTCCACTTGTTTCCAAACATTCCCTTTTTACATGCCCAATTGTAAAAAAAAAACCTTTCATTCGTCAGTTCCATCCCAATATCGACCTCCACTGATGCAGCGTAAAAAAAAGGCAGCGGAGGTATCACCAGGGTAATATACCCGGGAAACTTTTGTGCCGTATCGCCCGGCAAAAACGCATCGCTACGACGACAAAGGCGCGCTGCGACTCTTCTTCATCCGATAAGTTTGAAACCAATCCACCAAGTCTCGGCATTGTTTCGGCCCGAGCGAGCGAGCGCCCGGCGTTGGCCGATCCCGTCGGGTTTTGCATTTAACATAACCGAAACCTCGGGTTGAAGAATGTCTTCGTCATTATTTCGCGCGAGGTAACGTCGGAGGGCGCGTTAGCGGCGGTGACAATGGGGCGCGCGAGCAACTTGATTAAAATATGCATCCCCCCCCTCCCCCCGGGTGTGTCGAAGTCGTCGTCGCGGGGCTTTTCATATGGCGCCGGGGAAAGGATGCGAAATAAATACACGGCGCGGGACAATGGCTGGCATCTGCTCGGCAAATTGCGGAAAATAATAACGTTTACCCAATCTCGCGGGTCGACTTGCTCGGCAAAAGAAACGACGACGCATTATGCCGCGACGCGATAACAAAACAAACGCGCGGCGGGTTGGGGGCGCTGCGAGCGGGACGGGGGCGCTGCGCGCGGGATCCGCCAGCCACCGCGAGGGGGCGCGCGCGCCAACCACTACCGACGCAGCAGTGGTGGGGGGAAGGGGGGGCCCGAGACGTAATCGCGGATGGAAAAAGGACGGACGGCGAGGTGGAATATCGCGCGACGCGGCGTAAACAATGGCCCCGACGTGTTTGCAACCCGTCCAACGTGGCGGAGCCCGGGAATTCTTTATCGCGCCAAGTTTGCAGCAGCGAGTCCGACGATGATGATGAATGCGGCATCGTTGTCATCGTCGGTAAGGATCCGTGTTACCTTTTTCTCCTCCACCTCCCCCCTCCCCCCTCGCTCACCTCTCGTTTGATTCTGTTTCCTCGACGTTTGTCTCGTTTTATTTCGAATAGTCGGCCGCGCGAGGGAGGCGAGCGCTGATATTAATATGCGCGGAGAGTTATTTCTTCCGTTTTAATTCCGCGTGTCGGATTATTCTCTCACTGTCAGGGGTCTATTGCCCCGGGAGAATTGTTTCGTGCCAAGGAATGGCATATTATATTAAGGGTAAAGCCGACATCGAGGTGGAGGACTGTTTGCGATTGCGATATTCAAAGGCGCCAGGTTATATCCGACCGAGAGTCGGCTTTCCTTTTCAAACGCGCGGATTTCACTTTTCGGTCAATGTTAAATCTTATTCTTGCAAGCGTACAATATTTTTCCGATATTTCCTCGATAATATTGTAGTAATACTGAAGAATCAAACGTTTTTTTTTAATTTAATAAGAAAAAACAACATTCGTAAATATTTGGAAGGTCAAACTAACGAAACAAAAACAATAATATTGTTTGTTTACATCCAAAGGTCACAAAAATGGATGTAAATACAAAACAAAAGCAAAGTTTGTTTATATTTTGCTTTTTAGAAACGTTTCATTTTTCAGTGCCATTTTTTTATCATGACTTTATGCCTCGCATTTGAATCTTGAAGAGTCCGCTGTCTTTATGTTTACGTTTGATTTTTTCGAACATTCATAGATGGTGCCACAGAAAAACTGGAGCCGCTTTGCCATGAAACTGGGATGAAGTATTAGAGAGACGGCACTAAATTTCTAGGAACGCAGATGTTCCATTCATTAGCAAATGAAGATTTTTGCTTATTTGATGAATTTTTGACACACTTGTATGAGAGTTAAGAAGGGTCTGCATTTCAACGGAAACAAAGCAGTTTTTGAATGACTGCGAATGTGTGTATTCAAAGAACGCATTTGTTCCCAAACGACAAATGTTCTTCCTACCCTAATGGCATAGAATATTTTTTGGTCACATTCCAAAAATATTTTAAGTACACCGAAGAATAAAACTCCTCTGATATCCTATTCAAAATATTTTCTCAATATTCCTGAAAGTATACCATAGATTCTAAGCTTGGGCACGGGAATATTGTTGACAAATATTTTTGGAACATCTTGGAATGTTCTATAGGATTGAAAAAACGGTTTTCAAAATACAAAATGTAAACAAACTTTGTTTTTGTTTTATATTTACGTCCATTTTTGTGTCCTTTTGACGTAAACAAACAATGTTATTGTTTTTGTTTCGATAATTTGACCTTACAAATGTTTGCAAACATTACTTTTGTTTATAAACAATATTAAAAACGTTTCATTCTCCAATTCCATGAATGTTCTTTGGATACTTGGAATCTTCAAGTTTTACCCTGTACACCTACACTCTGTTAAATGTTATTAATGGTTAAAAAAATGTTTCCCTTTCCGAACATAAACACCTTTGGAGGATTCTTTGGAATTTGCGAGGAAACTTTCTTCCTGAGCGCGGCTCACCCTCCAAAGCCACGGGACCTAATGAGCGCGAACAAATACGAGTGAAATGCACAATTTCGCGGCTGTTAACATTCTGGAATGTTGGCGATTGTAGGTTCCATTTGTGCCGGCCAGGGGGATCGCCGCGAGGCTCCGCTGGCAGAAGACGAGGAGCTGTCCGGTTGCGTGTGGAATCCGTGTCCCTTTCAGAAGGGGTTAAAAGCCGAGTGAAATTCTCATGACAATGTCAAGGAGGGTCGTCGAGGAGACGTTGCTTCTTGTTTCCACTGTAAACGGACTTATACATGCGCCCAAAGCAACGGACGTACAATTCATGCGTAACAACGACCCTTCCTCACGCCGCTATTTATAAGCAGACATGACATAATTATTTGCCGCTTTTATTTCGCGAGATTTCCTGCCGAGTTCTCCCTTCGCTCGCTCGCGCGGACTTTGATGTTTCGGGATAAAAACCGGCGATGTAAGCGGACGCAACGCGGAGCCGCGCGTCCAAAAGAATACGCGCGGACAAAAGTTGTATCTCATTTTTGGTTATTTCCGCCGAAAGTGGCTTTCAGTACTCTCTTCCTTCGTTGCTTTATTTTATATAGACGATTACTTGTTTAAAACGGTATTTGGAGTACCATCAAACAATTTTTGGTAATTATGGACCCATTGACCCCTTCGACCCCCCTTAAAGTGGGGTTATTACACATCGATTTCATGAATAATAACCCGACCTTGGGGAGGGAGGGGTCGATGGGTCCATAGTTACCAAAATTGTAAACCCTTGGTCCTGGGTTGAGGTGTTAAATAGGTTTTTTCTTTCTGAAGACGTTGAAGGCCAGGGAAGTTATAATCAGGGAAATCTACCCTCAGCTGTACCACTGTGTGTATTCGCGTTTCGTCTTCCGTTTCCCATTTACCTTTCTCTCTTTGTCGCCGCTTAAATGTTACGTCAGCATACGCGGCACGAAGGAATTTCTTCACAGTACCTCTTGCCGTAAGAATAAACGCGATCATTTTCGCCGAAGGGGATGTAAATAAAAATTTGAAAGGTCAATCGAACCGTCCGAGCGTGCCCGTAACCGTAAACACAAATGTAAACAAGCGGGAATAAACGTAAACACGTAGCGGCAAAGGGGGAGTGGGATTGATACCGCGAGAGGCCGTAACCCCTTACGATAGTTTCGCAAATGACTGGGACATAAACGTGGCGCTTTATGCACCCTCTTTTGGCCTCTTTATCGGCGATAAAACTCGAAAGACTACGCCGAGTGCGCCACGGCTTAAACATCCGAATCGCGGCCCTGCCACGTGATTTAGGTTCGCGTATATGTTGCTGTTTCTACTTAGACGGAGCCCAGTTTAAAAGGGTTCATTTGTCGAGCTTATTCGTACCTGCGGAAAAATAGTTGACTTGAAACGTAAATGGAGTGGCCTATCCCCTGCTTCCCTACCTAGCACGCCTCGTTGCTCGACATCTGAGATTATTTCGTTTCAACAGAATCGACATTTTTTAGCTATCCAATCCCTACGCTTCGTCGTCCCCCTCCCCTCAGTTCATCCTCGCAAGTTAAAAGCTGGCGCCAATTGGAGAATCGGCAGTTATGCGAAAGATTTGAGCAGTCCGTGTCGATACATACTGTAGATACATATTTTTTTTACTCTGGACTGATGGTTGAATGTTCTCAAATTAACTTGGAACAACTTTCAATTTCTGAGATTGGACTTATTAATTGATTGAGGTAAACTTGAATTATTGAATATTTAGACAAACTCTCTTCCCAGACAATTTGATGCAATGAAAGAGCTTACTTTAAGCTTTAAGGAAGCCGACAAATTTCGGATTTGAGATTAGTTGTAGCTTGTTCGCCTTGACGAAAGTAATGATGATTATTGTAAGGCAATCAGTTACTAATTGGTTCTCTCATTCCTAGACGTCAAATACCAATCGATAATATCGATTACGATTAATCGATACGAAATGCATGATACCTTCGATACCTGATTCACTTACCTTATGTCTAAATTGTGACTGGAAAGTTAAACTTGAGTAAAACTTACGTAACACTTATCAACCACATGGGAATAATTTGACTAAGTGGAAAAATTAAACTGAACAGCTTTGAAATTGCCATTTTTTTGAGACCACTTAATTAAATAAATGTAATGGTCTGACTTAACTATTAATAGTAATGGTAGCATATATCATTATTGTTTAATTTCAAATTAGTCGCAAGATTAATGGCACTGAAAAATGAAACGTTTCTAAAAAGCAAAACATAAACAAACTTTGTTTTTGTTTTGTATTTACATCCATTCTTCTGACCTTTGGATGTAAAACAATATTATTGTTTTTGTTTCGTTAGTTTGACCTTCCAAATATTTACAAATGTTGTTTTTCCTTATTAATTGAAAAAAAGAACGTTTCATTCTGCAGTTCCATGCAAGATTTGGGGTGTCTACGGACACGATGATAGCTTATGACATTAAACTAATTGAATCGTATGGAATGTGGACTAACGTTGGTTGGATATTAAACGTTTGTTTTAGGTGGAACATGGATTTGCGTACGGAGCGTCCTCGGACGGCCGGGCGTTTGGTCCCCACAGGCCGAGTGACACCCAATGTTCATCAATCCAGAAGCGGTGGACGCCGCAAGGCCATACCGGTACCACCCCCTCGTGTTCCAACTCCAATGCCCACTGCCAACAATAATCAACAAAAGTAAGTGACAGTCACGTCGATATTTTATTTTTCTCACAACAATAAATATTTCAATTTTACAATTTATACATATTGCTATAAAAATATAATGGCTAAACTGCAATGTACAGTACATGACTGAATGTGGCTGCAGAACATTGACAGATGGGTGGTTAAAGTTTCATTCCATTGGGATAAAGACAAAATTTAATAGAACCGCCAAATTTGAATGTCAAAGTAAGACGTAATATACGGCGTATAATATAATTGATAATTTAATTTAAAAGATACTTATTTAAATGTAAACTAAGATGAAATTAATAAAAATTCCTCGAAATTAATAAAATATGAAAAAGAAAGATCATATATAATAATATTCGGTATGCATATTATTATATTTCACGTAAATGATAATAATGTGTTTGTTTTAAAACCGAGGTTCAATCGATCAAGTTAGCTTTTTAATTTTTATATTGAAATACCACAATTGCAAATATAAATATTACACTTTTCTTCCTTTAATAGAGAAATAAATAATTTCTGATATTAAAAAAATAATTCTGGTTATTACTTATCGATAATGCGTAAATTCCAATGCAAAAGTTCCTACAAAGCTATTCGTCGAACTGTTCAGGAATATGTTGGGTAATTAAATTAGTTAGATTTCCAAACTATCGATATATGAACATTATATCCAAGTACCCATTGACTTTTTTTTATAATTATTTGAGTAAAATTATGATATTTTAAATCGTGGTAGATTAGTGGAAATTGGTATTGTTTATAGAGGAAAATATAAAATAATGTATTGTTGAATTAACGACATTTATTCGTTTAAAATTTTCCAGGGTACGGTTTAAATTGCAATCACTATTACCTATTAAAGTGCCAAAGTTACCATTTATTTTTTCCTAGTAGACAACTTAGCTTTGCGATAACTGGAAAGTTGTAAGTGCGCGTTGAGTTAATTTCGTCTCATTGGTCTTTCCAATGGATTTAATTTGAGGGTAAACATGCACAATTGGCTATAAGCATTAGTCATACTTGTATCTTTCCTAATACATTTATTAAATTACATAATGTGTTAACAATATTAGACTTTTTTACATTTTATTTAAAGTGATCAGAAAGCTGATAAAAATGACCAGAATTTTGGCTCCGATAAAAGTCAATCCAAAGGTCACAAGAATGGATGTAAATACAAAACAAAAACAACGTCTATTTACATTTTGTATTTGGAAAACGTTTCATTTTTCAGAACAATAACCAGTCTTGCTTCAAACCCGAAAAAAAAATTCTTTAAAACGTCCCAAGTTTTTGAAAAGTCAAAATTTTGAATATTATCAAAGGGATTTTGGAAATTTAATCCCTCCTCAAGCCCTGATTGATTGCGGTATTATAATTTTGCTCACTCAGTTATCGCGATAATTTCCCTCGGGCACGTTTTTCCAGGCATTGACACCGATGGGCTAATTTCTACAAAACGTCCGTTGATTAGTGCATTTCGATCCACCTTTTTCAATTGATCCTCAATTCTATTTAACGTCTGCGTTTTAATTCTTAGCACGTTCTTGTTCCGCACATCATCCAGTGCTTTCGTCAGCTTTGATAATTGTGAACGCGTGGTAATCGTTATATCGCTTCGATTAACTCGATATCCCATCTTTGTCGAGCAGCCGAGCGTTACGCTATAACGAAGTACTTGAAATGCCGTACCCCGGTATTTTCCCTTAGACACGAAGCAACATTTATTTTAATTTTTTACATATCTTTTCATTCCGTCGTTCTTTATCTTTATAAGCATTACGGCGTTTTTTTTTCTCCACCCTTGTATCGCAACGATTTCGTTGATAATTTATTTTCGCTACAATGATTTTACGCATAATAGTATATGTTTTTCTTTTTTAATTAGTCCGAACTTTTGAGCGTGCAAATAAAATGAATTTGAGAAAAAAATATCACTCCTTGGAACTGTGGAAAGTTTTTAAAATTAAGCATTTATAAAAAAAGGTCGTTTGTAAACATCAAATTAACGAGACAAAAACGATAATATTGTTTGTTTACATCCAAAGGACATGAAAATGGATGTAAATACAAAACAAAAACAAAGTTTGTTTATGTTTTGTATTTTAAAAACGGAAACGTTTTGTATTTTAAAAATGGAAACTTGTATTTCACGATAATTACTATGGTTACATAAAGTAATGATTTTTTTTCTAATATTCATTTCGCGCTCTATTATATTAAGCGTTAGAAGTTTTCGCTTATCAATTTGAATGGGAAGTCGCGGTAGGTACCTAGTTTATCAACGAAAACTTTTCGCGTTGTATCTAGCGACATTCGATCAAATCGAGATACGTCGGGTTGTTGCGAGTTACCGACTTTTCCGGGTGCTGGCGCCACTTCACTTTCCACCGGGGTAGATTGCAGCGCGAGATTTTTTTCACTGCCCTCGAGATGTCAGCAGTGGTTCATCATTTATCGCGCCCTGTTATTTTGATTCTGCAATTTTTTGCCACTTTGACTCTGCAATTTTTTGTTAGAATAATTTTCTCATACTCATCATTTCATTAATAATTAATAACTTACAAAATTAATGTCTCGCGCAGTTATTTATTTTTATAATCAGGATTTGCTTCACTCTGTAAAATTTTATTGCATAATAAAATAACGCGGGCTTATAAAGGACGATAAAATTTTATAAACCATTACCCGATGATTTTAAATTTATATATATATATATATATATATATATATATATTATATATCGGACTTACTTCTTTTTAAAAGTTGATTCACGTGTAATCGATTGGCACTCCGTTCGTTCTTATAATTTGTATTTTGCGCGATTGCGCGCGCACTTCCAATCGAGTCAACAATTTCAGATCGCATTTAGATTTTTAAGAATGAATAGTTTGCGGGAAAGAAAGTGAAATTGTGTTCGAACCAAATATTATATTTCATATTGATTTATATTTATACAAATGAGCGATGAATCTTTAACATTTTGGAAATACATTTGGAGGGTTGGAGAAAAATGAAGAGTTAATTTTACCATAAAAAATTGGATTCCAACCCCAGGAGACAATTTATGAACATACTCGTGATAAAGCATGAAATAAATGCTGAAATGAAATGGCACTGAAAAATGAAACGTTTTCAAAAAGCAAAATATAAACAAACTTTGTTTTTGTTTTGTATTTACATCCATTCTTATGACCTTTGGATGTAAACAAATAATATTATTGTTTTTTTTTAGTTAGAATGACCTTCCAAATATTTACAAATGTTGTTTTTGCCTTATTAAAATAAAAAAAACGTTTCATTCTTCAATTCCATTAAAATAAAGTACTTTTTTCTATAAATTTATTGGAATTTTTACAGATTTATTGGATCAAATCCATTATTATAGTATTTCTTTCATAATTTATCTTAAGAATGTTCATAAATTGTCTTTTGGGCTTCGAATTTTTTTATGGGAATATTAACTGTTTTATTTTTCTGCGTGTAACAGGTGAACGTGGCTGTAATTATGAGTGAATAACTGGTCACGTTCAACTGTGAGTTAGGTGGGGTGGAAGGTGGAGGGATGCCTGATGAATTAAATGGACTGGGTAATTCCTAGACGATGCACTGGAGATAGTGAAGGCATTGATAATTTCGACTATTGTTACGGAAATGTAGGATGACTTAAAGACTGTTGGAGCATGAAGATGTAAATGCATGTTACACTATGCAAAACCCCGTTGCCGGGTAATTTTCATAGGAAATTTTGCCTATTATAATATATTGCGTAAATATTTGTAACTATTTTCTATGTATATTTTAATATTCTGACGAAATTATTATTTCCTTACGTCAAGCAAAATATTTAGTCACCGCAATTAATGGAACTGAAGAACGAAACGTTTTAAAATTAAGCATATAAATAAATAATGTTTGTAAACATCTGTAAGTTCAAATTAACGGAGCAAAAACAATAATATTGTTTGTTTACATCCAAAGGACATACAAATGGATGTAAATACAAAACAAAAACAAGGTTTGTTTATGTTTTGTATTCCGAAAACGTTTCGTTTTTCAGTGCCATCTGCAAATAATATAAATTAGTTGTCACAAAATGACGCTTTCAAACAAATTTTTAACTATATCGAATATAAAATTTTCAAACAAATCGTTTCTCTGCACCAAAATTTTGGTCGATCATACTTGACTTGCGCTAACGGTACGATTATAAAATTACAAGTTATTGAAATGTATCGCGTTAAGGTTTGATACAAAAATAGCCGCTTTCGTTACTTTTGTTAGAAATATTGTTACATTCGCGTCAAAGTTTGACACAATGCACGAGAAAATTTTTTACTTTACAATCGTTTCGGCCAGCTAACTCGGAACATGTCAATTTATACTGCGACAATTTTTTTCACAGTGCAAGGAAAGAACGAGCACGATTGAGTGACACGCTTTAACGCACAATATACAGCACAGTCTACCTTATTCCAATGGCATTCATTGCACAAAGGTAACATAATAGGTTCGAACAGGTGTCTGTCCCACTATCCTATAATAATCGCTATTAGCAAAGTCATTCAAAATACGCCATTATTATTAACAGTCATTTGCATAATCACGTAAATTTTAATAATGCCGCCTCGACTCGTTTATTAACAATATAATCTAAGTCGCTTTCTAATAACTGTGGGATCAAACGGTCAAATAACTTAAACCTATAGAAATTAAATGGAATCAAAAATATAAAATAATAAAAAAATAATATATTATATCATTTTATAAGTGTAAATACATATGTTACATGTATGTGGCACATAGGTTACATATTTGTGGCATGTATGTGGCATATATGTGACACGTATGTGACATGTATGTGGCATATATTTGGCATATATGTTACATGTATGTGGCAAATAGGTTACATGTATGTGGCATGTATTTGGCATATATGTTACATGTATGTGGCATGTATGTGGCATATATATGACATGTATGTGGCATGTATTTGGCATATATGTGACATGTATGTGGCATGTATTTGGCATATATGTGACTTGTATGTGACTTGTATGTGACTTACACGTGGCATATATGCGGGCATGTTTCTGAAAACATAAAAGCCGACATATATGTCAACTATATAACATTTTTTCATGGATCGTTTCGCGAAAAGACGCGAGTTCCAATTGTCATCCGCCTGGAGACTGTCCCGCCGGATATCCAGGCTACGTTCGGCGCAGTTTCCGTTTCGTGTCAAATCCTTGTCCGTTTCGTTCCGCATAGTCAATCCTCCTTTACCGCAGTAGCTACAAACGATATGGCTCGTTGCCCCCTTTGTACCGCAAAGTGCGTGGAACTCCGCCATTTTTCTCGCACTGGACGTAGGTGGACACGTTTCGCTTTTTTCATATGCATTTTTTTATTTATGCAATATTATTATTGTCGTTGTTATTATCTTCATTCGCTTACTGTACGCTTCAAGTTTGTTTCGCTCGCGATTTTTCAACCACAAAAATATTTATACCATTCTGATGTTTGAATGAAATAAGTGCAATATAAAAAAGAGATTTTATTATATTGATATCTTGTAATCAGGATGACAACTTATTAAAACTTTTTATTCAAAATTAATATATTTAATCGTAGCTTGCTATTTTTGCGTTTATTTAAAAGTTAAATAACGCATTTATTTCACACTTACCATTTGAATTTCGCGGGGTCGCGCGCGCAAGTTTGATAATATCGACAACTTCAGACCGAAAGTACACTGAGAAAGAAGTAATAGTAAAATTGTACAATTTATATCCATTTGAGGATATCTCTGAAGAGGGAAAAATTTTACTATTAAAAATAGTAAAAATGATAATTGTCAAAGCAATTTGTAGTACTTCATTAACAGTAGAAATAATTACTTTTCCAATATATCCTCAAATTGATACAAAAAATAGTCATTTGTGATATATCTTTTTCTCGGTGTATCAAAAAGAAATAACATTTAATACTTTGTAGTATTAATTACTAACTATAGTACATCATTTAGATAGGTTCGTAACATTGAAGTCTACTATTTTTTATAATAAACGATGGTAAATGTTCAATGTCTTTTGCGAGTTTGAAATCAACGGAGCAATGAAATAGCGCAAACAAATACTATTATATTTTTGTCACAACTATTTTCATTAATTATGTTAACGATAGAAGGAAACGGGCATTAATTAATTTACCATTAATTTAACGTATAAATTCAAGGCTGTCTCCATTGAACTTCCATTATCATCGGATAATGAAACGCGACTGAGTACCCTTTCGTGACACGACAACGCACTTATGAAGATCTTAACCGAGAGGATAGTACGAAATATCCTTTGTATTGAGTGCGCCTAATAGTAAGTTACACCAATACCAAAACATACTACAATTAACTATAAAAACGTTACTGTTTATTTAAAATTAATTGTAGGTCCGAGTTTAAGTGAAACATACACGGTCCATATGTGGTCCATATATGTTTTAACAATTTCATATAAGTTAGTTATTTGAAAATAACTGGCAACATTTCGCGCCCCAGTTTCCAGCTAAGTAAAGTTCATAAAATCATTTTACTCGCGCGCTTTGACTGTGTATCAAAGATGTATAAGATAGAGGGGAAAGAAAAGGGAAGAAAAAGCTAAAAGAAAAAGGAACGAGAAAGACGGAAAAACGAGGAGAAAAGTGATTGTCATGACGTATTAACATCCAAGCTGAAGCGAGGCCATCTCCGTGTGCAACGCGTCCGGTTATTGAAATGGACGGCGTACTATTTGATTTTGCAAAAAACAGTGGATTAAAAAAGGTAAAATGCGCGGCAAGCTCTCCATTAAGGGAACTGCGCGAGGTTCTGGCTTTTAACTTTTCTGTATAACAAAGTCCTTTGTAATTAGAATGTAAACAGGAAAGAGATTCCTATTTTACTTAGCTTCCTTGTAAAAAGTAAATACAATTATCTTATACTTCGCGCAAATTGAAAACTTATCTGACAGTGTAGAAATGCGAACTCCCTCTCGGACGTGAGTTATGTTTTTTTATTAGTTCAAATTTGGTTTCCAATCATCCCCTATATTCATTACTGACATTATTTTCAAAATTAAGCGAAAAAGTAATGTTTGTAAACATCCGTAAGGTCAAACTAACGAAACAAAAACAATAGTATTGTTTGTTTACGTCCAAAGGTCATAAGAATGGATGTATATACAAAACAAAAACAAAGTTTGTTTACATTCTATTTTATATTTCAGTACCATACCGACTGATAATCCAAAATTTCCCCGGTGCAATTAAAATTTCGCAAGGAGAGTCTAGAAGGAGCAAAGGGAAGGGGAATAAGAAAGCGGCACAAAAAAAGAGCAGTCAAGTAATATCGTTCGAATTTTACGGGCGAAGGAGCGCGAAGAGTTTGCCGAGCACCGTTACGATTCAATTAGTCGAATTAACGGGCGATTTGGACAAACAATTCCCGCTAATGGTACCCTATCCTTCGATACCCCCCCCCCCCCGGGCATATATCTTCGACTTTTTTTTGCCTCCCGCGTGAGAGGGAAGATGCATGCTCGTGAATCCGCCTCGATGACATTTCGTTTGCCCGCGAGGAAGGCAAAAAAATCGCGTGGAGGAGGGACGGGGAAGGGGGGGGGTGAGGAGGGAGTATTCGAACGTTTCACCATGCAACAAAATAATACGCCCTAACTCATACAAATATAAATACATTATCATAATAAAACGGAACGTGTCCGCGTTGTTGCGCGGAAGGGGGCGCCCCAATCCCGGAATCAAAGATAGTAAGAGGGCCATCCAAGTTTATTTCCCCTTTACATTCTTTCCGGTTCTCTTGCCCTTCTTTTTTTTTTCTACACTTAAGGCGGATGTAAATTTTCTAAGGCGCGAAAAAAAGTAGCTCGTGATTTATGGCCCGTTGAAGTTCGAATAATGTTTTATGTTTTAGCTTAGGGGGGATTGCAGGTAGTGTGTCGGGTGCCGAGTATCGGTTTGGTTTGAAAGAATCAAGTTGACGCGGGGTTTTCGTTGAATTTCCGGATTTTGAAATTTCGACCGCATAGGGTTTTCTAATTTGAAATTCAAAACTGGGGGATACACTCAGAAGTATATATGACAATGGTAATATCCCCGACATAAATTACTTAACTTTTTTTATAAGTTCCGGAAATAAGTCTTTGCCGTTAAACAAAAGATGGCGCCATTGTTAAATTATGATTATAATTGTCCGACGTAGAAGGTCACGTGGATTGCTTTTAAAAGCATATTGTGAGGCTACATTTAGTAAGAGAAGTCGTTGTGAGTGGTTTAAAGAGTGAATTTGACGTTGATGGCAAAGGACGTAGCGGGAGGAAGACCGAAAGTGTACGAAAACATAGAATTGGAAGCATTGTTGGATAAAAATTGATGCCTGCATAATTATAATAATAGCTGGACGTACTTTATTATTAATAAAGCTTATTTATGGACGAAATAAGGAATTTTAAAAAAAATTCCGTGTTAAATATTCCGCCCGAATATTACTTAGTGGTTCGGATCTGAGAAAAGGGAACCTTTTTTCATTAGTAAAATTTTCAGTGTACGTTCGAGGGCTGACTGTGAGGGATAAAAAATAAATTGACTTGCCATTAGTTAGCTGCTCAATAAACTCACCCACGGGCCAACATTAAAATAATTCCGCCAGTTGCCGTCTTGCCGAGTTGAAAAAGGCGCCGGGAAGCTTTAATGATACGAATTATGCTTTCGTGGAGTTTTGAAAAATTCATAAGATGCAAATTACGCCGAGCCAAAGATAACCAAACTGCCGAAATGTGCGCGATACTTTAATTAAAACAGGCGGCTAATTTGCGCATTAACAAAGTTTCGTTTTCAATTGGCTGCGAGTAATTTTTGCGAGGCAACTTGCGTTGTTTCGTTGCGCTGCCACTTGGGCTTTGAATAATTTATGACGATACACCTATGCGAATCAAATTATAATAACATATGAAATATAAAGTCCCATACGTTTCGCATTCTATTAGCTCTGATTCTGGATCATTGAATCACACACTCACACGGATTATGCGCATACCAAATTGCGTCACAATTCGACGTTATAACCGTGGTTAAAGGCAGGTGTTCGGATCAAACTTTCGATCATGAAAGACGATAAGGAATCACTCGTTTATTGCAGTTTAGAAGGGTATTATAAGTGAAATTCAGATGAGGAACAGAAAGTCACTGTTTAATAAACTCCAAACAAAAACAATAATGTTTATTTACGTCCAAAGGACAGAAAAATGGATGTAAATTCCAAAAGATCAACAATAATATTGTTTATTTACATCCAAAGGACAAAAGAATGGATGTAAATTCCAAAAGAAAAACAATAATATTGTTTATTTACGTCCAAAGGACAGAAGAATGGATGTAAATACCAAACAAAAACGATAATATTGTTTATTTACGTCCAAAGGACAAAAAAATGGATGTAAATACCAAACAAAAACAATAATATTGTTTATTTACGTCCAAAGGACAGAAGAATGGATGTAAATACCAAACAAAAACAAACTTTTTTTACCATTTTGTACCTCCAAAACGTTTCGTTTTTCATTGCTACGAAATTGTTGGGCTTTCTCACATGTTACTCGCAGTGTTCGACCGGCAGCCCGTTCTGAGTGCGCCTGACAGTGTTCGATGAATTTTGCGGCGTATAAAATTATCCGGCGGGATATTTTTATGCGCGCACGATCATTTTTATGAGGGGGGGGGGGAGGGATCACCGGGGACGGGGAACACTCCTGACATCGCAGTCTGCGCGAAAATGTCCGTGAAATGATTCGGACCCGAGGACGGACGACCGTTTCTTATCGGTCGCATTTTGTTTGCATTACGCTCGATGGAGCTTAGCTTCGCTTGTAGCCGGACTTATCGCGCGTGTGCGCGTCATAATGGATGGTAATCTTCGGCTCTTTCTCGCGGCTAAGTAAGGCGGAGATATCGGCCCCGTGCTACGTGTGCAGCCGGAGGTCCCCCCCCCCCGCAAACCCGTCGCAGGATGTCCGATGGATTCGCCTTCGGCCGTGCAACGGGCTTTATGCTTACACGGCCCCGCGCGTAAATCAGCGCTATCATTTTTATTTTGCCGCTACTTAACGTTATTATTGCTTTACGATGATGGTAATTGAAAGCGTTCCCGTCTTTATGCGCGTTTCTTACACTCCACGGGGCAATGTCGATGTTTCGGATGAAATTTGTTCGTTAAGCGTTCCGAGGAATGAAGCAGGGTCTGTAGACTTACATGGATTCTTGATTAATTTCTAAAAAGCGCGTATGCAGCGTTGCTAAACGCGACTAAATGTAGCCAAAAATTGAAAGCCAAATAAGTTTCAATCTGTTTGAGTTTTTTATTATGAATTAAATTTAAGGCGTGTCTCAAAATTGACTGCTAGTACTGCGTTAGTGAGACAAACATGTAAACATTAATATGCCAGAAGAGGATAGACATTATTGTCAATCAATTTTGGAACTTGGAACTATATATTCGACGGTTTGTCAAAAGAAAAATATACAAATACCATTTATAAATATTTTGTCATGTGTAGTTATGATATTTTGATGGAACTGAAGATGGAACTGAAGAACGAAACGTTTTTAAAAATTGAGGGCATAAAAAATAATGTTTGTAAACATCTGTAAGGTCAAATTAACGAAACAAAAACAATAATATTGTTTATTTACATTCAAAGGACAGAAGAATGGATTTAAATACCAAACAAATACAAAGTTTGTTTACTATTTTGTATTTCGAAAACGTTTCGTTTTTGAGTGCCATGCTATTTTAAATCTTTTCATATGATAAGAATGAGGGGACATAACACCTTTGTAGTGACAGTATTAAGGATGAAATTATGGTGTTGAATAATAGTATAGTCACTAGTTCAGATAATATTTTAGCATTAATTTTATTTCTTTTACATTAATGTACCTGTATTATTAGGGTATTTTTTGTTTGTGTAGAACTATAAAGTATTAGTTTCTGTGATTTTTTACGTTAAAATAATTAGAAACTTGATAAAAATAACTAGAAAGTTAACTACCATGAAAATCAAAAACAATCCTTTTTTACCCATTAAATACAATCCATTAAGAACAATCAAATATATCAGAATGTTAATTGGTAACCAGTGCATCTGAAACAAAAAAGAATATTTTGAATTTGGCATAAAAATGTAATTTGAATTTTTTTAAAATATTTTCTATCTTAATGATGTGATTAAACTAAGTGTATTATTATTCAACATAAAAGTGAAGATTTTTCCACTTAGAGAACTTTAAATGGTAAGTAAAAATTAGAATTATATGAACGAAGCCAAAACAAAGAAAATTAGTCAAGTCTAAATTTTTATGATTTAAAAATGTTTAAGGAAATATACGAATTGTAGTGTAAACTTCAAAGTTTTTTCTTCATTTGAGTAAAATTCCGATTTTTAATTTTTTGTTTCTTTGGTATCGTTCATATAATATTGTTCCTTTCTCTACAACGCATTTTATTTACATGAAGATAAAACAGTTTTTTTTGCATTTACTTACCAGCACATAGTTTCGGGATGTTATCTCCATTTTTGGGTACTGCGAATTTCCTCTTTTCTTCGATTCCATCAAATATGTTTCAGGACAGCCAGTCTTGATACATGTCAACATTTCGAAATCTGTAACACGATATTTCGCCCATTTTCTAAGTTGCATACACTGGCAACTGATCTTGTATTTGTTAGAAGCTTTTGTGAAGACAAATTTTTTCAGTTTATTCAGATGTCCTACTTCTTTCACAGAAATATTCAATTCAGTCTCTGATAAGTCTAATTGTAATAAATTTGGATTTACAACGGGAAAATAAGTCAATTTCGTTGCAGTTAGATTCAAAGTCTTCACATTAGAAGAATATATATTCAGACTCTTCAGTGGGTTGTAGCTGATGTCCAAATTCTGTGACCTTAGATTGTGTGGATTAAAGTAATTAATTCCATTTCCTTCTAGGTTCAGACCGACAAGTCGCAGATCACTAAACGCGTCAAAGTCAATGAAATTGATCTCGTTATATGACAAATCCAAATAGGCTATTTCGGAGTACATTTTAAAAGCAGATTCATTTAAACGCTTTATCTTGTTATGGCTCAAGTTCAGTTCCTGAAAAGAAATCAAGTATTAGTGTATTTCGTAATTGAATTTAGTTTAAAAAGAATGAATCATTTCAATTCATCTGGACATGTACTGAGTGGTGCTCCTGACCCAGAAGTCCAGACACTGTCCAGATGATTGAATCCAGAAGCTTGCCAGATTTTTATTCAGACGTTTTATTTTCATGCGGGATTGTCTTCAAATATTTTGTAATTTCAAGCAATAAGATAATTATTTAGTTACCGTTATGTTGGAGTTTAAGTTTCCAGGAACATCGTTGTAGAACAAATGGCTGCAATTGGCGATCAGTAGTCCAGAAGTCGAACTGTAAAGGCATCTCTTTTCAGTTATTCGAATGCATTCGTTCCTTAAATTCCTTGCCTGATCTGACAATTTTACTTGGTCTTCAGTGCAATGAAGTATGGAATTCTTATTGTTTTCAATATTTACATATTGAATCCATTCCTTAAAATATTTCCAGTCACATCCATTCGAGAGTTCAGCATCGGAATATATAGCATTTAATTTGCACAATGGAGCTATATCTTCTGAAGATATCGTTCTTATGTTCGTTTTCCGTATATACAGTTCTATTATTGTGTGCGGTGCTTTAAAATGTGGGAATTTTTCCACTTGAGTTGATTCAATATTTATGATTCTCACTGCTGAATCACGTATATTGAAATATTTCAATGGATTCCAAGTGAGATATATCACATTAAGTCTAGGCAAGCGTTGATCAAATGTTGTGATGTTGTTCATTGCCAAATTCAAATCTTCCAGTTTTTCCAAATATACAAAACTTCCATCTTCTATGTAATTAATACGATTCCAACCAAGATATAATTTCTCCAAGTTTGTGTACCTTTTAAATGTCGTCCTGGATATACTTGTAATCATATTGTTGATCAAATCCAAATCCTTGTATGAAAAAAACTTTTGTATTAGTTGCATTCGTAGATTAGTGTATCTTACGATTAAATTACAACATATATCTATTAAAAAAGAACAATTCTTTCTATTCTCTAACATAGAAAGAATAATTTGAAATCGAAGACTAGAAGTCTTTACCTATTACATTTATTATATTTGTAGATTATGTGTGAAGGTTACAAGGGACAAAATAATCTCATAAAATCAACACTCTCATGTTAATCAAACTCTTTTGATACGACATGGTGGGCAAAGTAAATTATAAATCTCTGTTTAAAGCATACATTTAAAACTGGTAAAACAAAAGAAGGAGCTCTATAGGTCAGCACAATGTTGATCTTAGATCTTTGTCCTATGTTGAATCACATAAGCTATCTAAATATTATTTAAAATATTGTTATACCGTTGCATTTCTATTCAGGTCCTGTGGTACACTCTGCAGGTCTGCCTCGTGACAATCAATTTTTAAACCTTCCGCCTTACACTGTTTGTGTGCGTAGATATTGGTAAATGCTCCAAAGATGCACGAACTGAGTAAAAAAAGAGTTAGAGTACCTGAAACATAAAATTGTAATATAATAATTCATGTGTTATGATTTTACTCATTCACTGGACATGATTTTATGTTTAATGGAATCTCTACGAATTGACAAGATATTGTCATTTTATCCATATAACCCCACCCCAAGAAGTACCCATGACAAAATGTTTATATGGCAACCAATATAAATTTTTCATGGATAACTGTTTATATGGTTAAAGGTATTCATTTTTCTGGGTACGATTGAATTATAATTAATGCGTCATATTAGTTTTTGTAAAAGTAACTGTCTAAGAAATAACTTTTTAAGAAATGTTAGGCAGGTACAGAATAATATGCAGGTAAAACTATGTCACTGAAAAACGAAACGTTTTCGAAATACAAAATGTTAAACAAACTTAGTTTTTGTTTGGTATTTACATCCATCCTTCTGTCCTTTCGACGTAAATAAACAATATTATTGTTTTTTTTTTGTTAATTTGACCTTGCACATGTTTACAAACATTATGCTTTATGCGCTCAATGTTTAAAAATGTTTCGTTTCTCAGTTCTATGGTAAAACTTACCCATTTCGTGAGATGTAATGAGATGTAATATGTACTTGGGTGTATACAGTGGTTGAACTTAGGTTGCAGTTATTCCTACGTGTGCCAATCGTTATCGAAACGTATTGTATGAAGGCTTAATACATTGTGCCAGTTACTAGCTTTTATTAAAATAAATATATGTTTGATAAAATGTTAATTTGTTGTTAATTAAGTTATCTATTTATTATTATTCTTAATAATGTTTTGGTATCATTATTTATACACATATAAGAATATATATTTTGATATTTAGATAATTTCTTTAAAGCCATTAACTTGTTCTATTTTTAGAATAAACAATTGCAAAGGAGCAATGCAATATATCATTTGGGAATGATTATTTTTAGATTCGTAATCAGCGCAAACAAATAGGTCGATTAAAAAAGAAGTATAATTAATAAAATATTAATAAAAATAAGTATAGAGTGCTGTATCCAATAATTACTCAATACTCATCAAATTGATATATATATAATTAAAATTATTTTCTTTTATTTTATTGACTTAATATCAAACATTTAAAATGACCTAGAAATAAACTAAAATTACCAAGCATGTTATAGTAAAATTAGTCACAAACTTTGTTATTGACTTTAGTGGAAATTGCTTTAATGTACATAAATTCAATTCAAATCTTGGTCGTAACGTTTGAATGGGTGTGATGTTTATGTATCGAGGTAACAAAAGATGCGCGCGGCAATTTTTTACACCACTTCTCTGTTTACAAATAGCGCATTATGACGAGGCATGGCAGGGTGTGTACATGCGGTTACGATATCAGTTCTCATTGTGGCGAATCTCCTACGGCGCGTTAACATTGCCGCGATGGTACAATGAAATCAGCTTCGCGTACTTCCACCCATCCCAGTCAGAAGCAGTTAATTTTGCGCATCTTCATTCGCAGTACGATAAGCATCGCGCGAACATTTTCTTTCCAAACATTTCCATAATTTCAACTCATCCACTTTGAGAAAGATTTATACGTATTATCTGACCGAACTGTAATCAGATTGAATTTAAATATTCGTCGGTAAATAATACATATGGGAAATTGCCAGAGTCGACCTACAGGGCCTATTCTGGCCCAGTACTGTTAGCCAGGCTTTGGTAAACAGATAGGGCCGGTACTGGTTTGAGCTTGGTTATTAATAAAATCAGAACATAACCAGATGTAAGATATGCCAGGCAAAATACCAACGCCATAGTTGATCCAAACTTGAACCAGTACTGGTGATTTAAAAAAATTGTTCAATGCAAGACCAACTTTGAATGATTACTGGTAGGGTATAGGTATGCCAACTGGTACGTTTAGTTATAGGGTACTGGCCTACCCTAATAGCAAAGAATATTTTTGGTACATTCTGAAAATATTCTGAATATACCAAGGAAATATTCTAATGTCTGGCTCTAGGAATATTTCTGGTATATTCTTGGCTGATTCATGATTTTTTAATATTCCAGAAATGTACCATAAATATTTCTGGAGTCGGACATAGGAATATTTTAGACAAATATTTTTGGAATATTCTGGAATATTTCTTGCTATTAGGGTAGTTTTATCACTCCATTTCTGGCACGATTCCGTCACTGTACTGGTAAACAAATTTACCAGTACTGGTAACTCTGGTACCAGTACTGTACTAGTACTGGGCCTGTAGAACATTTCCTACTGGGAAGTTTTGATGACACTATCTTGATACCAAACTGGAGAAAAAAGAATACTATTTTTTGTATCAATTTGAGGATATATTGGAAAAGTAATTATTTCTACTGTTAATAATAGTAAAATTTAAAAGTCACGTAGTAAATATTAGTAGAAAAGTACTAGAAATTGCTTTGATAATTATCATTTTTTACTATATTTAATAGTAAAATTTTCCACTCTTCAGAGATATCCTCAAATGGATATAAATTGTTTTCAATTTTACTTTTTTTCTCAGTGCAGAATCATTAGTTTAGTCACACATACGGACAGATACACACACATATAAACAATTTTGACAATAATTTCGAACTTTTATTCAGAATAACGACAGTAATCGGTTGTTATTGAAAAGATTTGTGCGCAATAAAACATGCCTTTCGGGGTCCCGAAACTCCATTAGTAAACAGTTCTTAAACGTCATGTTTCAGGATCAACTCGAACGTAATAGTTCCCCCTCCTATAACGCCGAACAAAAAGGAGCCGCACGAAAACATCAGCAAGATCGCTAAGAGATACCTCGATGACAATATGCAGCAAGCGTGGATTAATCCTCGTTTGATTTCAATGGTAAGTTTATTGCGCGACGTTTACTGCTCGCGAATGTGTTCTTAAACAATCTTTTATGCTCCCCCCCCCTCCCCCTCCGAATGGAATACCACGAAATTGCTTGGATTTAAGATTTATCAATGTTTATTAGAAATCAAAATCCTTCTGTACTGTCAGATATAAAAGGCGCGTTTTTATCTTAAAAGCATATATTTATATTTCATTGTCACACATGATGAGTCAGGAATTTTATTGATATCATTTTAGACACTTTTACCATCACTTTTCGGTTTGGAAATTATTAGTCTTTTTCGGGTGAGAAGGTTTTTCTTCTTAAAAGTATCAAAAAAATCATTAAAAAATTGATATGCAGCATATATGTACCATATATATTTGCTCCAAACATATAGGATGTAATAATCTAGTCATATATGTGACATACGTATTCTCATGTGTCACATATATGTGATTTACGTATTCGCATGTGTCACATATATGTATTACGTATTAGCATATATATAGCCATATGTGTGACATATGTATTTGCGTATATGTAGCTATATATGTGACATACATATTCGCATATATGTAACCATTTATATGACATACGTATTCGCATATATGTAGCCATATATGTGACATACGTATTTGCACGTGTCGCATATATGTGACATATGTATTCGCATATATATAGCCATATATGTGACATACGTATTTGCACGTGTCACATATATGTGACATACGTTTTCGTATATATGTAGCCATTTATGTACATGTATTTCACACATAAAATGACAGATAGTATAAACAATGAATTCTTTTAATGTCAATTACGATCGGCGAGTTCACGATTTGTTCTAAAATTCGTGCCACTTTCAAATGATAATTTTCATCCGTATTCTTTTCTTGTTCACGTCGGGTGACTCCAGTTTTTAGCGTGCTCGTTAATTTTCGAAAGGTTAAAAAGGTTTCGGGAAAAGAACCCACCGCGAAGAGTATTACAAGTAATAGTTCCGCGCATTCCGAGCCACCATAATTCCCGCGCTTTCAATTTATAAATGGAACTGCATAATTATATTTTGTTGCCTTATCATTTCGAGGGGATTCCTTCATTTAAAATTTACATCATGATAATTTTGTGGCTGCTAAAGTGCCATCCAGGCTTGAAGTGCGCTTAATTGTTGTTGTTTAAAAATTCCACTCTGCGCGCACTTGGCGCCGAGAACCCAACGATACCGTGCCCTACTTTATTATTGTTCGTTGGCTTTTTAAACGTTTCCCGGACGCTATCGTGGAAATTTTGCACCTCGCGGATTAATTCCGGCCGCGGCGTCATTTAACGATGATCGAAACGCGACGGTTTCATTTCGTTTAGCAACGTTACCCAAGAAACAAAAATTTATATAGGTTTCCATATATGTCAACATATGTGGCATACATACAGGCATATATGTGACATATGTAGGCATATATGCAGGCATATATGTGGCATATATACAGGCATATATGTGACATATGTAGGCATATATGCAGGCATATATGTGGCATATATACAGGCATATATGTGACATATTCAGGCATATATGTGACATAGTCAAGCATATATTTAACATATTTAGACATATATGTTTATTCTAGCAATATATGTGGCATATATGCAGGCATATATGTGACATATGCAGGCATATATAAAGGGATATATGCGGTACATATATGTGACATATATGTGACATATGCAGGCATATATACAAGGATATATGTGGTATATTTGCAGCTATTTACACAGGCATATATGTTTACTCTCGCCATATATGCAGGCATAAATGTGGCATATATACAGGCATATATGTGACCTATATGCAGGCATATATGCAGACATATATACACGGATATATTAGGCATATTTGCAGCTATATATGCAGGCATATATGCAGCCATATACGTGGCATATATACCTATATGCAGGCATATATATGGCATATGTTTCTGGAAACCTATATGCAGGCATATATGTTGTTAAATTTCCGTTAATTTTCATTTACGTGAAATTAATAACTGGCAAAATCTTACAAGCAGTGGCCGTAAGTGAGACCCAGTCTCCGGTTCGTCTAATAACCTTGGAAGTTCCGACCTTTACCTCGGGGTGTACGTACGTGCGCGCGCGTGTGTGTGTGTGTGTGGGGGGGGTCACATTGGTGCCCCGCATTACGCCGTCCTTTAATAACAATAATGATAAGGGACGACGGTGTATTTTAATCAGAGGGTTAGTTGGCTGATGTGATTAATTCGAGGAGTAAATTTCGACGCGGGGCTTTGCCAACTTTGATGTCATTTTCGCCGCTTATCATATCAACTCGCCGAGGGACCTCGCCGCTCAAGAATGGCGGCTTCTATCAAGATCCGCGTTTAAACTTTTCACACTCCATTATCCTCTAATTAAATTTATTTCGGCCCCAAATCGCTTCCTCGTAAAATTGCTCGAATAAAAACGACGGCCGTGGTTTTATTACGCGAGCGAAATTAAGTTGACATTGTTTACTCGTAAATGCGATTCATTTTCGCGCCGAATTAATACCTACGCAGTCCATTGTTATCAGCGGCTCGACATCTTTTTTTTTTGCAATTTAATTCTTGCCTCGGTTTTTTTCAACTGAATTATTTTTCGTAACGAGTGGACGGAAAGTGGCCCGTTTCCGTCCTGTTTAGTGGGCGGAAACCGTCTGATTGTAGACGAGGACGGAAAGTTGCTACTTTACGCCCTAGGGCGGAAATCGACTAGTTTTTCCACCCAGACAAAGGTGGCCAACTTCACACTCGTCTATAATCGCTGTCGTTCCGTCCTCGGTGCATAATATACTATTTGTTTTTAATCGCAATGTAAACAAACAAATCAATTGTGTATAAACAAACTTTGTTTTTGTTTTTGTTTTCAATTTGAGGTCAAATTCGCCCTTCAACTGTAAACAAACATTGTCATTGTTTTCATTCGATTAATCTGCCTCTTTTTCTGTCGAGACTGATCGTTCTTACAGGTAAACCAGTTTTTTCCGACTGTTTTTTTTCCCATGGTATGATAGCAAAATGCTTGGACATTAAGGCACGTTGTTGTATTCAAATTAAGTGCATCTCGATCCGCGTGGCCATTTATTTAATTGTAAAATTTTCTTGTGGAAATAATGTGACAATTGTGACGTCGATACTCGGGGGGGGGGGGGAAAAAAGAAATCCGGTGAAAGATTGCGGGGCATTTTAATATTCGCCTTTGTTCGGTTCATTAGCGAGGCACAAAAGTGGCTTAAAATAATTAAGTCTGCCGAGCATAATGGTAGCCATTTTGATATTTTATTGTCAAGGGCCGGGGGAGTTGTGATTCGCCGCGTTGCCTTATTCTTTGCGCGGGAACAATCGCGGAGGCGTTCATTCGGTTCCCTTATCACTCATTTCCTTATCCTTTAAACATCTCAAGGATGCGTTCTTCATTGGCGGAAATTCTTTCATACGCACGAGATCACGTTAATTATCGCCGAGTCCCGCGTCCGATTCACACTTTATTTATCAATTTCATGCGTCTACCAAGATAAATAGCTGCTTGACGATTGCGATAGTTTCAAACAAAAAAGGGCGGGAAAGTAGTATATTACGTAACTTGGGTGGAAAGTTTTGCTCTTCGTTTCCTAGGCAGAAAAAGTAATGACGTAACTAGAGTTACGAGTTATTAATATTTACATGTTTTGTATTTCCCGCCAAAATCAATGGAGGGTGAAGGTTGTAAGAATCTTTCTTGTTACATTTACAAATCATTTTAATACAGATACTTTTTACATAAATTCTTTTTATCATCATCATCATCATCATTACTATTATTATCATTATTATCATTATTATTATTATCATTATTATCATTGTCATTATTATTATCATTATTATTGTTATTATTGTTATTATTGTTATTATTGTTTTGTTATTGTTATTGTTAATATTATTATTATTATTGTTGGTTTCTCACTGATGTATTTTTAAATTAATTCATTACTGGAGTAACAAATGATTGCAGACATAAAGTTTCCGTCTTTGGTAACGAAATGTTCGTTTGTATACGAAAATTGGCATCCCTACAGGGGTTATGCAGTCACTTGGCGAAATCACTTAGTCAGTGTCGAGTTATCGTCCGAGTCTCAAACTGAAAAACTTTGAAAAGCCTGCCTTTGCGTTTCATGATTAATGTCCGCCCGAATGGCGGTAATTGTTTAGTCTTGTCGATATAAATTACTAGATTTCAGCAAGCGAACCGCTCGAACCCCACGCCAGACAAAATTATAAGTGTATTCCGTCATTTTCAAACTTTCCACTCCTTGAATTTCACCCATCGAATGGGAATTTCTTTACATTCTTTGTTTCAATTAAAGCGACTAGAATTAAAATTTGCCACAATATTTACGCAATTGTAACGGCAAATAATTGACTCGCGAGCGATTGTTAAAAACAGGAGTAGCTTTTATTATTGATTAGAAATCAATGAGGAAATCAAATTGGAACCAAAAGGAGTCATTTTGACTCCTGACTTCTCCTTCTAACGCACAGTACTGTAATTCGGATTGTCCTTGTTTAGAATTTGTTTAGTCGTTCTAGTGTTAATTAAAATAATTGACACTGATGGTAAACTGAGAATTCTTTTTACTATCATAAATGGCTTTAACTGTGTTATCCTGATTTGGTCCTGAAATGGTTTCCACGTTTTTGCCACAATGGTGAAATGTGGAATGTCTAATAAGGCCCTGAGTAATAACCATTTTTCGAACTAATCAAACGTGGAAACCACATTGGTGCCTGACCAATCCCATAAGTTACATTCTGTATCAGTGCTCCTTTAGTTTACCTGGCTTGGGCCAGCCGTGGACGCCATATTATTTCACATTAAAATTTATTATACCTGGTTAATCCCTTATACGGTTCAAATTAGGAATCCATTGATGAAGAATTCCACGTTCCATCCATATTAGGGCCTTATATGTGAATGGGATATGGCCAATTTCATTTCTACCTTGGTAATAATGTCCAATTGATTGTCAAAGAAGCGAATATAAACAGTGGGAAGAAAAGTCAAATGCAATCGCGCGAAATAGGCGAAGGGGAAAAGGCATGGCCTCAAAATTGTGGCATCTTTGTTATTGGCACCGAGAACGAATGCGACCAATTGAAAGCTTTCAAATTTGTGCACCGGGGAATGGCGGATCGGGAACCGAAAGTCGCGCCCCGTTTCCAGTCATGGGAAACGAATTTCGATCGTATTTTTGCGCGACGGGTTCTGTCTCCCTAAAAAAGATTCGGGTCATTTGGCAAAGTGCTACTTTGTGTCGCATAAAAAAAGGGCTCCCGCGCGTCTTTCACGGCCGGCGAGCGTCGCGACCGCCGCAGTCAGCGTTTCCTTCCAATTTCACCTCCCGCTTATCGCCAACAAGAAACGGACCTAAATATTTCCCGCAAATTGCGTGACATCTAGACACTCGGCGTTAAGCGAACATCTGCTTCTGAAGCGCGGGGCTGCATTTCCTTTCAAATTTAACGATTTTAATGATCCCGGATCGGGAATTCCGTCGTTCAATAACATTCCGTTAAATTAACGAAAATTACGATTTTTATTCCTGTAAACAATTTTTGCTCCGATTAAAAATAACGTTGACGGACGAAACGCTTTCGAAATGCAAAATGTAAACAAACTTTGTTTTTATTTTTTATTTACATCCACTGTTATGTCCTTTGGATGTAAACAAACATTGTTTTTATTTTTTATTTACATCCACTTTTATGCCCTTTGGATGTAAACAAACAATATTATCGTTTTCGTTCCATTAATTTGACCTTTCAAGAATTTACAAAACTTTGCTTTGTGTATGCTCAAGATTAAAATTGCTTCATTCTTCAGCTGTATTTTTTTATTCCAAAAGTTTGATGATTCGCTGTTATACGTAGAAGTAAATCCATTCGGTGTGATTTATATAATATGAAGTTGTCACTTCGAAATCGAGTTGTATTGCTCTCCTATTTTATTAGTTTTTATCGGGCTGTCGTGTATATCAGCGACCTATATTTAACGTACACTGAATTCAAACCCAAGATTAGTATGAAAGTTGAAGCGTAAAGACGACGCGATCGAAACGATATCGTTACTCGTAGTAAAAGTTGTTAGCAAAATTAATGAAATAATTGCTTAATTAATAGTAATTTTCATCTGTGAATTTTTACCACTCACAATTAAGTTATGATACTGAAATATGGAACATTTTCGAATCACAAATTGTAAACAATCTTTGTTTTCGTTTTTTATTTATATCCACTCTTAAGCCTTTTGGATGTAAACAAATAATATTATTGTTTTTGTTTTGTATTTACATCAAATTTTAAGCCTTTTGCATGTAAACAAACATATATGCGAAGCTATTATAAAGTGTATATGCTCCACTTTATAAACGCTTCATTCTCCAGCTCCACAATTAATTTAATTATTATACACATTTTCTCCTTAATTGGACACTATAATTATAGCGATATAAAATTTCAATCGGCAATATTATTACATTACCGAGGGTTGAGGGAGTAATTTTGTTGGCATCGCACAAGCGCAACCGTGTAACGTAATTTTAATAATTTCGTAAATGTGTACGCAGAGTAGTTTACCGAGCGATATATTCGCGCGTCACGAGCAGAGTAACCCGAAGAAAAATGATCAAACTCACGGCCCGGGAAAAAAGAAATATTGCCAGCTTTACACTTGGCGAATTAAAGCGTCGCTTGAGGCTTAGCTAATTTATCGGCTCATTTTTCCCGGCGAAATTCGTGCTATTAATTCGCGGTTTAATTGTCAGCGCGTCGGGCGCCCCATCGACGCGGGCTTCTGATTTGTTAATTACTCGCAGAGCTTATACAGATTCAATCTTATTATATAGTCTGGAAACAAACTGGGAAAAATGTCTGGATGTTATTTGGAAATGATCTGGAGAAGGTCTGGAAGTAAGCTGGCCCAGGAAGGTTTGCCAGAATATATCCAGATGAACTGTATTTTCGAAAATAATTGGATAATAACTGGGGAATATCTGGAGAGCTTCTGGTTGAAATATCTATGTAAAATCTGGACCTTGTCTTTATTATCCTTAGCTAGTTATTACTGGATTGTTGTCGAGATTACAGTTCGTTGGGATGCCAGTTTATTTCCACACGTTCTCCAAATCATTTCCAGATAACTTCCAGACTTTTTTCCCAAGGGATGTTACCTTTGAATGGCCTCTAGTAAAAATTGCAATCTGGGAGAAATATGGCCCTGACCGGGCACCCATGTGTCCATATTAGGTCCTGATAGGGTATCCAAATAGGGCGTTGCATATGGGTGTAACGCTAGGTATCAATGTGGTCCCATTAGGGAAATAAGTATGAAATTTAAATAACCATTTCGGGGCCTGATCGGGACCACATACGAATATATCATGTTTTAAAAAAATACTTTACCATGAAAATTATAAGTTTAAAAGAAATATTTCCCGATCACTTTTATTCCATCAAAGTGTGGTGTATATTTTTATTTACTTTTACTTATTTTTATTTTCATTCTGCCAAAGTGGCATGCCATTTTGGCAACTGAATTATTAGTGTGCCTTATCAGGACCACATCGATGCCATGCGTTACACCCTATGGAAACCCGATCAGGTCCCCTCTGATGATACCCTTTCTCATGTTTTCCTAATAGGGACCTTGTATGGCCCTGATACGGCAAACCTAGGTAGGACTGTATATGCGATATCCACATGGGGACCATACCACTAATATGGCATGCCACGACAAAATTTTACTAGGGATATTAAATATATTTTTGTTGGCATCAATTATTACATGCTGATAAACGAAAAAAAAAACAATAATAGCATTCTTATTTTATCATTCCGCACAATTCAGTGATTTTTTGTTCGTGAATTCTCTTTTGCATACGCGAGAATACGTATGTTCCCCGATACTCATAAATTTGTCATTTCTACGTCCAAGCACCCGGCAAGTTTGATAAAGTAGAAACTGTTGTTCGGTGTTGCGCGAAAGGGACGGTTAATTCCGCGACACGGTGCCCTCCTCTCTCCATAAAGTTCAATCAGATTTCTTATAAATCAACGTTCGGGCGGGAAAATGGACTTAATTCGAATAACACTGTAACAAATCACGACAGTTGGTGGGGAGCCTCTGGTCGCCGCAAAGTATACATCACGCGGTTCAATCGCGCGTGCCGTCGTGATTTTAATTCGGCCCTTGGCTCGTCTCCCGGGCGGGGATTCGGCTCCGGGTATTGTCTGACGGCGCGAGAGACAAACGTCGCGACGAATTTCATCGTCCTCTCTGACGCGTTGCTCAATTTCTCAATGCGATTCCGTTCTGGGGACCCCCGTCCGTCGCCGATTTGGGGCGTGTTAACTTTTCAATCAGTCATCGCCTCGCGGTTGCAATGGAACGTGGGGGTCGGTAAATGCGATGACGTATCTAAAATTGCCAACCGCTCCTTCGTGAAATGTTATTTAGCACGGCTCCGCATTAGATAAGATTCAATTAAATCGTCCGATTGCGAATACTTGAAACAACCATATTCCAGTTAAATCTCCCATATTTATATAGTTGAATTGACTCGATATTCCAATTGAATAATTGAAATTAGTGAAATGACAGTCGGTGTCTTTTAGAACTTTTAACTCCATGTTAAAATATCTACCTACTGCAGTTCAAATCCTAGCCAAGGCGAGATTGTGAAAAGATTTTTTTATAAAATTATTAAATAAAATATTTTTCCTTCCCCAAGTGTACATAGAGTTAATTAAACTCAAAAGATATTTTATTTGTATTAATAAAATGAATTATGTTAAATTATAAATAAGCTTGATCGTATTTGACTCAGAAAACGAGTTGATTCAACTCGATTTTACTTGATTCAACATAGCAGTTTTTACAGTGCAGCATAATATAATGTATAGTGGATGGTATATATTTTTCTAATTATATTTTCTAACAGCTAGGTAATAATTTACTAAATATCCGAGTCATTAATTTTTAGTCAGTTTTCTCGCGGAATCGTTTTTGGATGGTTCGAAGAGCTGTGTTACATTTAAAGAATACTTTGAATATTCCAAAGAAATATTTTAATGTTGGATTTCAAAATTGTTTTTGGTATATTCGCACAATATTAGTACTTTTGGAACTGAGGTAGTGCTGTCGTGAAGTAGTGTCGTTGAGAAATAGTGCCGTTGTAACATTGTGTTGAAGTGCCATAGTGAAGCAATAACGCAGTGAAGCAGTGACGCAGTGATGACTCAGTCGGTGAGTGAATATCAAATACATCGGATTCCATTGATTTACACTTAAATGTTTGCACTCATTTTAATGATAAAGCTAATCTAGTAGCAGAAAAATTGTAGGAAATATTTTAACACCATGCTGGAAATTTGTTCTGAAACTTTTTTTTTTTTTTTGGTGTATTTAGTTTGGTTTTGTTTATTATTACTATTTAATACCATTGGTAATGAACGTGGTAATTTATTATATTATTTCTTTTCTCTCCTGCGTTGTTGCAATTGGCAGGGCCAGATCATCGACGCGATAAAGAAAAACCGTGTCATTAATTTCGAGAACTTTCGCCCCATTTGGAGATGGAAAACGATGGCGTAAGCGTTTTACCGCGTTTAGTCGCGAAACGAAATCTCAAAGGATGCGCACGTGCGCAAACGCGAAGCTAAATTTATTTCGCGTGCACCTTAAGCGAGGCTCTCCTTTAAATCTCGAAATCGCTCGCGATGCTAACGCGGAAGCGGCGCGCCCACGCCCCGGAGCAACTTTTTTCGAAAAATGAGAAAGAAGTGCGCGTTCCTGCTAAATTCCGAGTTGAAAATGTTCGCGTATTCTTTCATAAGAGCAATGAGTATAATAATGACGGCGATGGAAAGGGGAGAAAGGAGAAAGAGAAAAAAAATAATTCAAACCAATCGAACAACATTTTAGTTTTCGTTGCTTTCGCGATTAAACCCATAAAAAAATTTTTATAGGTTGCTATATATGCGACATATATGCAGGTATGTTTTTGAAAACATACATGTGGCATATATGTGGCAATTTGCAGGCATATATGTTGGCGTATGTATGTATATATGTGGCCTATGTGCGGAATATATGCAGGCATGTTTCTGAAAACATATGTGACATATATGCAGGTATATATGTGGCATATATGTGGCATATGTGCGGCATATATGCAGGTATATATGTGGGATATATGTGGCATATATGTAGATATATATGTGTCATATATGTGGCAATATGTAGGCATATATGCAGGCGTGTTTCTGAAAACATGCGTGTGAAGCTGGCACAACCATTATGGCACAACTTTATTGAATAATAAAAGCGATAATTCAATTTTTACATAACACGGCACCCCCGATACCGTAGATAAAATGCATCGCCCTATACAAGACACGTTAAAAATAATTCCAACGAGCACAATCAAATAAAATTAGTATTCATTGATAAAGGAAACACGGCAGAATAAGAATATACCGCGTTTATATTTATTACTCATGCCAATTATGATATGCAACTGGTAAAGAACTGAACTCAACTGAATAATTTTTAGTTGGTTGGACTATGTTGCAACTAACATTTATTTAGTTCAACCAACTATAGTTCAAAAATTGATATAACTTTTTCTTTTAGATGTATTAACTGAGCTATAATATACATGTCGAAAAAAAAAACTAAAGTATTTCTAGTTGACTGCACTATATTTTTCTCTGAGTGAAAGGGAATACTGTTTTTTCCGTGTATATTTAATAAAAACAGTCGAAGTTAAATTCTCCGTACATAAATATAAAAAAAGGTACAAGCCAAATTATTACCTCTACAACATGATATGATTTTTCATAAAGTTTCCTTGACGTCTTCATTATGTTCTCATAAGGTTTCCAGAATTGTCGTTACCATGTTATTATTAGAATGTTTTTAAAATGAAAACACTTTTTTTGCAAATTTTTGAAATTGTTTATTACATATAACATATATTTACATTTATATATTGCAGATCACATACAAATTGAATTTTTTACAATTAAACAAAAGTAACATATTTTAAATCGATAACTATAGGTACGATTTCAAAATACAATTTTATTCGTCATTTAAAAATCTCAACCTGGATGATAGCCCACCATGATACGCATTTTGATTTTATTACAGTGTACTATGTGATAACTTTAAAAAATTAACTATAACCTAAAAATTCTTCAAATCTTTTAAGTTTGCGAGGGACTTTTGTCTCAAACGGTACATCAGTTGCTGGTGCATTGCTGCAGCAGACTGCTGTTGAGCCTGTTGTTGTGGTGGTTGCATTTGTGCTTGTTGTGTTGGAGGTTGATGTTGAATTTGAGGTTGTTGTAATTGAGGT
>JABFPN010000584.1:0-42857 GCA_022817305.1 Leptoteleia sp. ZL-2020
GAATATTGATAATATTTTTAAAGTTGGTAATAAATATCTACGAATATTTCTGAGCCATTTATTTCCGATTTTACCGACGGCGTAGAGATATTATTGTCACCCTAGTTCTGATTTTCGTCAACCGTGGTATTTTTTCCCAGCGCTAGTATCGCGCTTGTGCATCACTGCCTCAAGGCTCAAACACTCACCGTCTGGGATCAGTACTCATTGTAGGCTGGTCGAGTGACTTTCCTAGTTGAACGTGCGTAACATGTTAAGTTTTTTTCTGTTACTTTTATGTGTAAAGTATCATATTTTAGTTTAAAACTTGTTACAACTACAAAATAACATTTGAAGATTCTAAATAAATCTTTAGTAATAAAGAGTGATTATTGTTCCAATTTCTATAAAAAGTTAAAATTGTGTTATAACCTATAAATAATCAAAAAGTAATAATCGTAATTACTAACCTAAGTGCAATTAAGTGAATCGAAGACATCATGGCAGATTCTGATGATGATAACGAAAAATTTTACGATCAAGAAGTCAATATGACTGGATTTTTGTTCGGAAATATCGATGAAAATGGTGAGCTGGAGAATGATATTTTAGACTTATCAGCAAAGCAACATCTAGCATCGTTGGGACAGCTAGGATTAAATTCTTTTTTGCGAGAAATTATGCCGGATGAAGATGAACACGAAGCCAGTGATAAAGAATTGGATTCTAATGACAAAAATGAACAAGAGGATAACAAAAATGAGAAAGACCAATTAAGGGATAATTTTAACTATGTGAATAAATCTCCTTCTGCTGAAGATTATTCAGATATCACTGAGTTAGCTGAAGATTTTGTTGAGGATGAACAAGGTAATTATTATAATTAGTTAATATTTTACATATAATCTAGTTATTCCAGTTTATTTTCTGATTCATGGAATTATTGCCACCTGTTGCACAATCTTACTGTGCTGTAAGATTTGAACTAAAATATTTGCATATCCTTTTTGTTTTTCTTCGGTTATTTTTACATTATCTTCGAAATTCGAGAATAAATATAAACTTAAGATGAAACATCAGTCGTTTATTACTAGATTAGTGCATTTTTAATTATTTTCACAGAACAATTTATTTATTAAAATTTCTCGTTGATAAGAAATTTGTTTACAATGGGAGATATTGATTTAGTGGGAAATATTCACTTTTATGATGTGTAACTACTCAACTTTTGGAAGTCATTTCCCAAGTGGAAAAAAAAACAATTTCCAAAAGTTGAGCTGTATTACATGATAAAAATGCTGTTTTCAAAGTGATGTAGTTTTTCCCGAGTTAAAAGAATCGTTTATCATTCCAAATTTTTAATATTAATTCATTTAATAAAAATAAATTAAAACACCCCAACTCTATGTCTATAGCACTGCAATTTCACCTTATCAGAATAAAAAGAAAAAATGAATTGTAAAATTATTTATTTATTTTTGGATTTGTAACTTGCACAATAAGTGAAAAGCAATTATAAATAAAACATAAAATTGCAATTATAAATATCAACATATAATTAAATAATAATTATTTAAATGTTTTTAATATTATTAGATATTATTAAAAAAAGTTATTGTTTCATATTAAACACATTAATTTAACTGTGTTGTAAAATATGAATTTGGGTAAATTTAATTAAATGATAGCATATCTTATCGTTTATTAATAAACAAATTAATAAAATGTTTTTCAGCAAAAAATGAATGTAATGACGAAGAAAAGAAAGTGGATAATTTGGATTACAATGCAGATGATGAAAGTGATGATAAAAATTCAGAACAATCTCTTATGCCTCCACCACCAATTCCAGGGGATAAAGAATCACAATCTGCGGAAGAAATGAAATCTGCTGATAATCCCAAACTGAAAACTCCACTTGCTTCGATGTTGCCTTCCAAATATGCTAATGTTGATGTTACGGGATTATTCCCTGATTTTAGACCTAACAAAGTACTTAGATTTTCAAGATTGTTTGGAGTAGGAAAACAGACAAGCTTACCTCAAGTTTGGCAAAAAGTCAAAAAAAGGAGAAAAAAATTAAAATTGGACGTAAAAGATTCTGATTCTGGATCCGATCAAGATTTAAAAAAAAATAGAAAGGGCAAAGTAAGTTAAATTTTTTTTAATGTGTAATAATATTTATAAATATATATAAATTATCTTTTATTTGTCTTATTTTTAAGAACTGGGAAATGATTTATGGCGATGATCCAACTTCAGACCAGATTCAGTCGGATGATGAAGAATTGTTATTAAAACATGTCGAGGATAAACAACAAACAAAAAAGTCAGGAGATGTTGGAGAAAATGGAGATATGGGCCCAAAAGTGGCAGACTGGAGATTCGGTCCAGCTCAGTTGTGGTATGATATGCTTAATGTTCCTGAAACTGGCGACGGATTTGATTATGGATTTAAATTAAAAGACAAGGTATAAATAATTCTTAGATTAATTTATATTAAAGAAAAGTATTAATTACAAAATGCAAGTAATATATTTATTTATACAGACTGCAGACGATGAAAAGCATTCTGGCTCCAGAATAAGTTTTCCTGATGATGCATTTTTGATGGTATCTCAGTTGAAATGGGAAGATGATGTCATTTGGGATGCAGATGATATAAAACATGAGGTACCTTTTATGCAACAAAATTATAAATACATAATAAATAAATAAAAAAATAAATAAATAGATAAATAATTACTAAAAAATATTTTTAGGTTTTAAAAAAGCTGAATAGCAAAAATAGTGCAGCAGGTTGGGTTCCATCAAGTGGAAATAGAACTGCGCAAGCATTTAGTCAACCTGGAAAAGCACCTGTTCCAAATGTTCCAAATGTTAGAACATCACAGATTTCTACTCCAATACAAATGCAAAATCAAAAGAATAAAATGTGAGTATCAAGAGTATGCATGCTTTCAATGAAATTTTGTTCATTGAAATGATCTTTAATATTTTATAAAATTTGATGTATTATTATTTCAGTGGATTAAATAAAGGTAGTCAACAGCAAGAAAACTGCGATGATACCTGGTATTCCATATTCCCAGTAGAAAATGAAGAATTAGTATATGGTTTATGGGAGAATGATGTTATTTGGGATGCGGAAAATATGAACAAAATTCCAAAACCAAAAATTTTAACTTTAGATCCAAATGATGAAAATATAGTATTGGGAATTCCGGATGATATCGATCCAGCCCTTTTACACAAAGAGAACGGGCCACAACCTAAAGTTAAAATTCCACATCCTCATGTCAAAAAGAGTAAACTTTTACTTGGAAAGGCTGGAGTTATTAATGTTTTAGAAGAGGATACTCCTCCCCCGCCACCTAAATCTCCTGACAGAGATTCATTCAACATTTCTAATGATATGTAAGCAATTAAGGACAACATACAAATTATTAATTTATTGACAATAATCTTGCTAATAAACATAATATATAAAAAATAATAACATTTATTTTTAGATATTATATGCCAAGATCATCGGAAACAACGTTAAAACTTAAAATGACTGGTGGTAATCTCATTCAACACAGTACACCAGTTGTGGAGTTACGTACTCCATTTATACCCACATACTTGGGTCAAGTGCGTTTAAGGAATTTCCATAGACCTTCTATAAAACGTTATAGTTATGGACCATTATCAGTGCCTACTCATCATTCGGTTCATCCCTTGCTTAAGCATATTAAGAAGAAAGCTAAGGTAATAATATATTGATAGAAATGTTAAGGTTTCATAGAAATTGGCATTTTTGTTTGATTTTAATTCAAAGAACTTAAATTTTATAATTTACTTTTTATCGAGTATTTTAGATTTATTTAATTTTAGCAAAGAGAGATGGAGCGTAAAGCATCTGGTGGCGGTGATGTATTTTTCATGCGAACTGCGGAAGACTTAACTGGACGCGATGGTGAACTTGCCCTTGTTGAATTTTCCGAGGAGCATCCTCCTTTGATGAATCAAGTGGGAATGTGTTCCAAAATAAAAAATTATTATAAAAGAAAAGCTGGCAAAGATTTGGGTCCACCTCAATACAAATATGGTGAAACATCATATGCGCATACAAGTCCATTCTTGGGAATCCTCACACCAGGTCAAAGTATACAGGCTTTAGAAAATAACATGTATCGAGCACCAATTTATTCACATGATATACCACAAACTGACTTTTTGGTCATTAGAACAAGGTTCGTAGATGTGATATAAATTTATATTAGAAAATATTTTTCTTATTGATTACACCAACGATAGTATCCTACGCAATAATAGCAACTGTTTTTTAGCAAATTACTTTTTTTTCTGCAAGTCTTATTATAAAGTAATGTTTTTGATTTCTAGACAACAATATTATATTCGAGATATCGATGCTCTATTTTTGGCTGGACAACAATGTCCGTTATATGAAGTTCCGGGACCAAATTCAAAACGTGCTAATAATTTTGTAAGGGACTTCCTTCAAGTATTTATATATAGACTATTTTGGAAATCGGAAGACACACCAAGAAGAATAAAAATGGATGATATCAAAAAGGCTTTTCCTTCTCATAGTGAAAGTAGTATAAGAAAACGTTTGAAACTGTGCGCTGATTTCAAAAGAACAGGTTAGTATCCTTAATTTATTAACTCATTGTACCGCGATAATCTTCAATCGCCTCGGTGAGAGGAGCGTGAGAAAATTTATGTTAATATTTAAATTGAATTTATGAACTGAATGTTATTAAATTGTTTTAGGAATGGACTCAAACTGGTGGGTGATTAAACCGGACTTCAGGTTACCACCAGAAGAAGAGATGAGACAAATGGTTGATCCAGAAGTTTGCTGCGCTTATTTCAGTATGATTGCAGCGGAACAAAGGTTAAAAGATGCCGGTTATAACGATAAATGTATTTTTGCGGTTGATGAAAATGAGAATGATGATCAAAAAGTGGAAGATGAAATGCAAGTAGCACCTTGGAATACAACGCGTGCGTATATTCAGGCTATGAAAGGCAAATGTTTATTGCAATTAGCTGGTATAGCTGATCCAACTGGTTGCGGTGAAGGTTTTTCATACATTCGAGTTCCTAACAAACCTACAATAAGCAAGGTAATTTCTTCTTCTTTGTTTCTTTTTAATTTTCTATATTTGTTATAATCATTAACCAGAATATTTATAAATAATTTATTTTAACATTAGGAAGAGCAAGAAGCACAACCAAAAAGAACTGTCACAGGTACCGATGCTGATTTGCGAAAGTTGTCATTAAACGACGCAAAAGCGTTATTACGAAAATTCGGAGTGCCTGAAGAAGAGATAAAGAAACTTTCTCGTTGGGAAGTTATTGATGTTGTAAGAACGTTATCAACGGAGAAAGCTAAAGCTGGCGAAGAAGGAATGACCAAGTTTTCTCGAGGAAATAGATTTTCGATTGCTGAACATCAAGAACGTTACAAAGAAGAATGTCAAAGAATCTTCGACTTACAAAATCGTGTACTTGCCTCTTCGGAAGTCTTGAGTACTGATGAAGGTATTTATTGAATTAATTATATAATAAAATATTTAACTGATGTTTCATTAATATTTAAAACGATACATTTTTACTTAATCTGGTTATTTCTTTAAAAGGACAATAAATAATAATTGTAATATACGCAACTTAATTTTTTTAAAGGTGAAAGTTCTGAAGAAGAATGTTCCGACATTGAAGAAATGGGTAAAAATATTGAGAATATGCTGTCAAATAAGAAGACTAGTACTCAGTTATCGTTGGAAAAAGAAGAACAACAACGTCAAGAATTGCGAAAAATGTTGATGAATGAAAATCAGGACCAAGACAAAAAGTCAAAGGATAAAAAGAAAGAAGAAGATGATAGTCAGCAACAAAATAAAACGAATGCCTCTCAGAATCGAGTTTTGAAAATCTATCGGACTTTCCACAATGCTGCTGAAAATAAAGATTACACTCGAGTCGAGTTAGTGCGTAATCAAGCTGTAATTGATGCGTATCTTAAAATCCGTAACTCCAAAGACGAGACGTTTATTAAACAGTTTGCAACATTGGATGACGCACAAAAAGAAGAGATGAAACGCGAAAAACGGCGAATTCAAGAACAATTACGACGAATCAAGCGCAACCAAGAGAAGCTGGGTAATTCAAATAGCAACTCGAATTTTAATTCTTCTACGACGCTCGATCGTCCTTCCAACAATCCTACTCCTTTGATACCTTTATCAAATCATGGTAACAATCCTTTTAGTAATCTCCAATCTACTTTATCTTCTAAATTATCTAAACCTGATATTTCTCCTCCTAAACGTAAAAAACCTAAACTTAAACCAGATCTCAATATAAAATGCGGGGCTTGCGGCAATGTAGGACATATGCGCACAAATAAAGCATGCCCGCTTTATCAGAATAGTACGTCCAGTGCACCAGTCAACGTGGCAATGACTGAAGAACAGGAAGAAGAAATAGAGAAGAAGCTTACTTCGGATGACCAAGATTTAGTAAACGTTGATGGCACTAAAGTCACATTGTCATCAAAACTTATCAAGGTAAATAAAATACTTTTATATTTCAAATATTTTTAATCGTTTAAATATTGTCTGGTAGTATTTACAAATATAATTTGTTTTTACATGTATATTTTAGTTTGAATTATATTAATTTATGAATATCGCATGAACCTTTTATTTAATAATTGAAATTTCTTAATAATACTTATTTAATAAAAATAAGTTAAACAGCAAAACTTATGATAAATTTATATTTATTATACTTTTTTTTAGCATGCTGAGGAAATAAAACGACAAACTTTGGTACTGAAAGTTCCAAAAGAAGCAGTAAACTCCAGGAAACGACGACGTCCAATCGGGGATGATAATTGTGATTACTTAAAAAGACATAGGCCAGCTAATAGACGGAGAACTGATCCGGTTGTTGTATTATCAACTATTTTAGAAAGTATTCTTAACGAATTAAGGGATTTGCCTGATGTGCTATTATTCCTTTTTCCAGTTAATCCAAAAGTAAGCTTTATTACATTAAGAGCATGCATTCTCCTAAACTGTCATGTGGAAAACAAGTTCCCTAAATATGGCCACAAAAATGTATCAAATATCACAGAATATGGACAAGTATGCATATTTGTGCTAAAGCAATATGTTAATGAAATTGGAACAAACATTTTCTTTATTTTCTACAATATACATCTCTTTGACGTGAAATTTGAATCATTAACAAATAGAAACAACACAAAAATTGATGATTTACTTTGTAATAAAGCCATATTTAGGGTACTCATTTGATGATTTGACAAACGGTGAAGAATTAAAACATTCCTCCATTATGTCAATATCTAAAAGTAAAATAAGTTAATTATAGTTGTTTATAATTATATATTTAAATAATATCTGTTAAATTTGTTTAACAGACTGTACCTGATTATAAAAAAATTGTTCAACGTCCTATGGATCTACAAACCATTCGTGAAAATTTACGGCAAAAGAAGTACCAAAGTCGAATTGAATTTTTAGCGGATGTAAATCAAATTGTAGAGAATTCAACTTTATATAATGGATCACAACATCCATTAACATTATCCGCAAAACGCATGTTAGATATATGCGCAAAAAGACTTGCAGAAAAGGACGATAGAATAATGAAATTGGAGAAAGCCATCAATCCTTTACTCGATGATGACGATCAGGTGGCCTTAACATTTATTTTGAAAAATATTCTCAGTAAACTGAAGCTCATTCCAGATACCTGGCCATTCCATAAAGCTGTTAATAAAAAAATTGTTAAAGATTATTATACCATTGTGAAGAATCCAATGGATTTAGAAACTATTTCAAATAAAATTGAAGGTATATACTTATATAATATATAACGTACTTAATTTCTTAAAACTAGTTAAATACAACCTTTCATATATATTTAAATAAATTCGAATACATAATGTAAAATATATGTTCATAATTCATAAAAATATTCAATAATTATTTTTGTATTATTTTAGCACACAGATATCACAACCGTGATGAATTTTATAAGGATTTTGAATTGATTGCCGTCAATTCTGCTCTTTACAATGGCCCAAATTCAGCATTTACTAAGAAAGCTGAAAATTTACTAAAGCTGTGTAAAGAGACATTAGATGATGTAAGTTATATTTTAAAGAAAATTAAAATTATGTAAAGATAATATTAGTTTGATAAATATCTATGATATTTTGTGTTAAATAAAATATCTTTAAATTATATATTATGATTCCACAATTGCAATTTTGTTAAACTTTTATATAAATATATCTTTATTAATTCAATAATTAATGTAAATTTAACTAAATTTGTAGTTCGATGAACACCTTACTCCATTGGAGAAAAATATTTCGTTGGTACAAAAACGTGCAATAGAAGAAGCAGACATTGATGCTTCTTGGATGGGTCCTGACGAAGAAAGTTACATGAACCCTGAACCTGAATTCCAAGGGGTAATATTTTATTACTAGAACATACTATTATTAGAATATATTATTTTATGTTTTAAAATTAACAATTTTTGTTGAAATAAAATTTCAGAGTCACAATAGTTCTCCAGAACATTCTTTTGAGAAATCTAACATGGACACTTACAATTTCATGGATGGTGATGGAAATCCAGATGTTGCACAACCAGAGATTCCATCTGTCAAAAAAGATAATGTTCTTGAAGAAGGTAATGTTTTTATGTATTAATTTGTATAAAAAAATTGCTATATTCAGTTTTTTTATTTACTTATACAAAAGTTAATGTAATTTATAATTTGTTTATTAATTTTAAAATTGATTTTTTTTCTTGTTTCAATAACCATATGCATAACTGCTTTCAGATTTACAATTCTCATCGGAAGATGAATTTGATGAAGTGCCTTTGGAGGGGGAGGAACAGCAAGATTGCGTTGATGTTGGGACAATGGAAACCGGCGAGATCAAAGATAATGAAATGCCTGCTGATGATGATAGTCAGCAAGTTGCAGAAGCAATGGTGCAGCTTGGAAATGCTGGGTATTATGTTGGCGAACAACAATTATTACAACAAGGTAATTTTTATTAAAAAATTGTACACTAATGTATTGCATTTTATAAATTAAAATAATAATATTTAATATTTTCTTATTTAGAAGAAAGTATGGACGTCGATCCGAATTACGATCCATCAGATTTTCT
Source organism: Leptoteleia sp. ZL-2020 (assembly GCA_022817305.1). Taxonomy (NCBI): domain Eukaryota; kingdom Metazoa; phylum Arthropoda; class Insecta; order Hymenoptera; family Scelionidae; genus Leptoteleia; species Leptoteleia sp. ZL-2020. The sequence continues at coordinate 9,222 of JABFPN010000584.1, forward strand.
AATGGCTGGATTGCCGAACCATGAGACCAAAATGGAAACCAAAATTCAAGAAGATTTGGCTGTGTCAGAAAGCGATGAAGAAACGGACAATAAAACATCGCTTGATATAGAAGTTCAACATTCTCAAGTTGTAGAAGAAAGTGGCGATCTTTGGTTCTAAAGAGGCCTTTTTATATTGAACAATTGTATAAATTATGTTGTAAAACTAAAGAAAAATTAAATTAATTATAATTATGTTGACAGCACTTTTGTTTTAGTTCAAATCAAACAATTTATAAGAATGACAACAAAATAGTTATTATGATTAATTGAAAACAAATATAATATATAGTAAAAAAACTAAATACAGACAAATAATATTTTTGTCAATAATTTTATAATGTTAAATGTGAAAATATTTTTATTAGTATATATAATATGAAATGCATATAAATCATGAATTATACACTGAGAAAAATCTATGAGTTACTTTCAACTCCACGGTGAGCTTGCATACAATCATTAAGATTAAATGAATTATGCTGAAAACAAGGGAAAATATTTGCTACAATGAATTTCATTTAGCACTTGTTATATTTTTTCTTTAAAAAATCCCAACTAGCTTTGAAATCAAGATTTATGGAATTGATACAAATATATATTAGTTGTCGTTAGTTCTTCGCGGAGTTGACTGTAGCGAATATCATTTAATTCAATCCTTTTTTTTTTTAGTATAATTTATTTATTATGCAACTATACCTTTACTTAGATTATCAAAGTTTTTATTGTAAATATTATTTGTTGGTTTAAATTACTTATGATAAAATTAAGCAATAATGAAAATAATATATTAGATTTATTATTTTCCTTTATACTTTAATTTGATCTGATTTTGTAATTAATTGAATTTATTATAACAAAATTGTACAAGTAGTGATATTGAAATAAATAAATGAATTTTTTATATTTGCATGAGGGATTTCTACTTACTTTTGTAATTAAAAAAATTGTATTATATTTATGCGAGGTTTAGTACAGGAATATGTAAAAAATTATAAATTATTAAAATAAAGAGGAAATGATTATATGAATACTGTTATTGTCACAATTTTTTTTTATTTATTATAAACAGATACAAGGATCTTTTGTTGGCAAAGCCGCAAGTGTTATTTAAATACACTTGTTTTAATTAGAGAATATTGATGGTATATTATTAAAGAAACAATGTTTTCTTATTTTTGTATTGACGGTATATATTTTCATTCATACAATTCATAACAATAATAGAACAGTCTGTGTATAAATCTCAATGACATTTTTATAAACAGTAATAGTCTTTTCTTACAATTTTATAAAATATTCAATGATTCATAATATTATATAGTTTTTGTTTCACTCATAAAACTATTTAAAATATTTGTCAAATTTAATTATTAATTTTCTATTGCATTCATTTAAGTTAAAAATACATAACTTTTCTTTTAGTTTCTTTTTGCTTCATTATTGTGCGTTATATATTAAAATATCTTTTTGGGGATAATAAAAAGAATTACTATAATCTAAAATTCACATAGTAAAACTATAGGCAATTTATTTATGGCAAACTTCAATGTTTTACTATTAAACATCAAAAGCTGATAATTAAACGGTAAAACAACTATTAATATTGCTTTTATAGTAAGAAACTCTAATAGTGATAAAATATAAATCTAATAATTCCGCTTTTTACAAATGAAGAATTAACTAGATAATAATAATAATAATAACAGTTTATGTAGTAAGTATAAAAAAATTAAAGGTTCTTAATTTTTTTAGTTTACTGGAGAGTGGTCAAATATTATCATAGAACAATAATGTAATAAGAATAGTAAGATATTAATATCTTATTATTAACCTGGACTGTAATTGGCTACTGTACTTTATAAAAGAATGGACAACCGAACTTTCCATGCACATGTTACATAATAATTGTTTTAAATATAATAAAAAGAATGTGTACATATATATTTATATGGATGTGAAACGTATATTTCAAGGATCTCGAAAGATATGTGTTGTACATTTTGGGAACCTTTTGCGATTTCAACGACGTTCTCAAAATAGTTATATATAAAACAGACATTTTGAAGACGCTCCCCACCAACACGGTTTTGACCCCAGTGTTGATAGTTTAGTTAGATTTTAAAAAATAAATAGCACGGGGGCATATGTCCCTCGCCAAGAATATTCCAGTGGCTAATTTCAAATTTTCCACCAACATTTAAAAATTATAACATAATATAATTTTCAGGAATGTAATTTGCGAATAAAATTAAGCGTGTGTCCTCGAAATATACGGTTCATAAGTCTATATATATATATATCTAAAAAAATAATTATATTAAAAAGTATTACACGCTTTTTACATACACATATATGAAAAATAATACTCAAATTACAATCACACTCAACCAGTATTCGGTTAAACAAAATGTGATCACTTTTTGAATATACTAGTGATTATTTTAATTAACTGTCGATATTAAATTGCCATAAATTAATCAAAATTATGTATAAAAATTCTATTGTAGTGATATTGAGATATTAAAGAAAAGATCTCATCTCTCGAAACAGTTTCTTTAAAAATTTTGATTAGTGTGAGTATTTCTGGCCAACATTTCAGTCATTATTTGTTCAATAATAAAAATTAAGTTTTGTTTTTGTAATATAGGAGAGACTTTCGAGTAAGTTGTTGTCATTACCGCATTGTACTTTCGAGTATTTTACTTTGTTCAGAATGTTGAAAAACTTTTCTCTTGAAACTTCTTAATGAATATGAACTTTTCTTAGTTCTTCCAGCTGAAATAATTAATTTCATTAAAAAAATTGTATAAGTAATAATATACTGCATTCTATTTAACACAATAATTTTACAATAATTTTGATATTATGACTAATAATATTTTTTTTTATTATCTAAAGATATAAATGAATGTATACGAACTTCTTTTTCATCATCAACTTCATCGTCATCTTCATCCTCATTATCTGATCCATGAACAGAAGCAGCTGGAGTTGTATGTCTTGAGGAAGAAGGTGAGGATGGTTCGCTAATTGGTCGAGGGTACTTCATCTTATGAGCCCTGCCTTCGCTTAATTCTGATGCTAATTCTGGATAAACTGTTATCAGAGCCTTTATTCTTGCTTGACGATAATACTAAAATAAACGTGTTTAAATGAATTAATCTTCTCTTTGAATATAAATGTATAAGAGTTATAGTTTAAACATATTATCTTCAAAAATTAAATTTTATATAATTTTAACGTACAATTCCTAAGTTTCTCCAATCCAACAGATCACTTAATCTTTCTGTTCGGTTTCGTTGAATGATACGTTGTCTGCGTGTTAATCGTGCAAAATCAAACATATATTGAGCAAGTTGTTGAACACTGTTTTCAAGTCCGATGTAACGGCGATCAACGATATAAATTCCGTAACTCATAGGGTCTGCAATATGTTCCTGCATAAAGCACCCAAATCCTGATAAGTTGGTAGTTATACTAGGAATTCCCATTACTGTACATTCAGCTGGTGTATAACCCCATGGTTCATAATAAGAAGGAAAAACTCCTAAATGGCAGCCTCTAACAAATTCTTCATAATCTAGGCCAAAAAGAGGATTTGTCGAAGAAAGAAATTCTGGATGAAAAACGACCTGAAATTAAAAATATCATTTATTATCTTTCATATTGACGCTCTTTTACTTTTCAGTAGTGGATAAAAGTTACATTTCTGATGACTAATAAATGTTTGTCTATTTTAGTCGGCACCCGTAACAAAAGGGTTAAGATAAATTGTAAGATAAATATTACCTTTACACGATCGTGTACAGAGTTAAAAAGACTGCATCTGCGTATAGCGCTTAAAACTGGATCGTTCCAGTCATCAATTATATTATGAGTTGTTACAGGGGGTAAACCATTTCTTTGCAGAGCGAATAAACATCTAAGAATAATTATATGGATAATTATTATTAATAATTAATAACAATGAAAAAAATATGTTGTTATTATGAATTATTCTTTTTACTCTTATTTATCGTTGTTGTTGTTGTTATTTTTATTATTATTATTATTATTATTATTATTATTATTATTATTATTATTATTACCTTTTCATTTTTATAATATCTTCTTTAAGTAGTAACTCTTGACAATCTGGCATGCGTCCAGATAAACACATTTCATACATACGTTTCCCAATTTTCTGTTGAATATCGTTAATAGTATCTCTAAGAGATTTAGTTACCTTAAAAAAAGAAAACAAATTAATCATTAAAGAAACAATTAAACATTAAAAATTTATTTGATTGAATTAATATACTGACAGCATGACCACGCAGTGACTCGACATTGAAGTTATTAGTTTTTGCGGGAAAGATAAGAAAAGCTACGACTGTAAGATCCGGCCTGGAGGTTTTTAAGTAATGATTTAGTCGAGCTAAAGCCTCAATAAATATATCCGCGCCTTTATTTCCATACTCATAACGCCCAGCAATAAAAAAATACAATGTTTTATCCAAATCAAAATCATAATGACTGAAAAAAAGATGTTCTTATTATTCGGTTAATTAAAATTAATACAATAAAGAGCATTTTTGTCGACTTACCCGTAGAAATGTCCTCTGACAAATTCATGTATTTTTTCTTTACTAACAGCATGCAAGTTTTGAAACTCGTGCAGAGCTGAAAATTTTTTAACATTTAAACCGTTTGGAGTAATTATGTCTGGTTTCCGTTTCAATAAATGTTCTGCTTCTAAGCCAGTTATATCAGAGACTGTTGTGAATGTATGTGCTAAATGTGTAGCAGCACGCTCCATGCAATATCTATGATAAATCTGACGTTTCCCTGCTTCTTCATCAACATTGAACTGCAATAAAATATAATAAAAGTATAAAACATTTATTTAGTTGACTTTAGTGACTAAAAAACCATTTGCAAGCACAAAATTTAAAGTCTATTTTGTATACTATGAATTGTTTTAAAATTAATAAAACCATACAATAAGATTCATAGTTGTCTAAATTTAACTATATTTTCATGAATTAAGAATACTTCAAAGTGCTGCAAATACATTATATATGTTATATATAACAAATATAAACATTAATTATAATGAATATGATTTCTCATATACTTAAAAAATATACCTTATCCAAGTTATTGTAAAAATCAGTCTTTCCAGCACAAAGATATCTTCCTAAAAGAGTAGCGTGCGTTGTGAAAACAGTCGCCACATCAACGTGTCTTGTGCGTAAAGCTATAATTCCAACTCCTGTTTGCCATTCGTGGCAATGTACTAGAACTCGTGGTTTGTTAGAAGAAAAATCTTCAACTGCTTTTCTATAATTTTTTTCATTTAAATATTAATTTCCGTGGAAAAAATATACAATATTTTATAACTACTTACAAAAGTAGTTTCAACTTTATGACATTAAGATTGTACCTGAATTCTTCAATAAATTGGCAAAGTAAATAACCGAGAATCACAGCATCGTTAGCTTCTATATCCAAGTGAGGTATTCCCAGATTACATTTGTTCCACAGTTCTTGTTTATATTCATCCAATTTCCATGCTGCACTTCCAATATCAAATAATATAATTTGTGGATTTCCATCAACCAACCATGTCCCAGTTATTACCTGCAAGTTATTAATAAAAAAAATATTATTACTTATACAAATAAAAATATACACTGAAAAACATAACACATTTAATATAAAAGACAATCCTTTAAATGACAAAAATTTATATTAGTTTGATAATGATCCAACCATACTTTCTTATAGATAAGATTTTTCAAAATTCTAATTGTAAATTCTTCATGATATATTAATAACTGAAACTCATTTATTATTATGACACTTCATGGCAGACATATTAGATTATATATATTTTTCCATCTTCTTTTTATAAAACAACATATACTTTGTCTGTATTTTATTCTTATAATAACCAGAAATTTTTGTTGAAATATTAAGTGGACTTATTGTAAAAATAATCCGGTTAAAATAAGTGGACATTTTTGCAGCGTACAAATAACAAAAAAGTCTAGGTAATTGTAAAATTTTAAAATTCATTTGAAATGATAAACATCTAAAAATAAAGTCACTATTTAAGGAAGCTTATATAAATTGTTGTTTCGTTAAATGTATGATCCATGATTGGACATTTGCCAATGTTTTACAATAAGTCTGACATATGTCCAAGGTAAATAAGTGAACTTTTTACTTTAAATCCCTGGTCTCGCATGACTCTAACTGCTTTGCTAAAAGGATGATCGTTAGGAAATTCAACCTCTTCAACCTCAGTCCTAGCGCAAACATCTTTATAAGGCCCTATTAAACAATACTGATCTCCCATTTCTTCAGTAGAAACATAAGCTTTCGATCTGATTACTGTATAAATACCACCAACTAAAAGGAATTAAATGATTGTATTAGATAAAAAGTAATTACCAATTATGTTATAAAGACAATTAGTTTATCTACATTAATTAATTAAGCGTGAAGCCAATTATTTTATCTACAAGTAATTAATTAATAATGCTTTTTTTTGATAAAATTAAAGAAAATTTGAATAAAAAATATTACTATATATTATACATTGAATATAGTATATATATATAAATATGATAATTTATTATTATTATTATTATTATTGTTATTATTATTATTATCAACAAATTAATTATGGTTTCTTATTTCTGTTAAGTCTTTCATTCGATAAATTAATATTAAGAAAATAATTTTAGTTATATACTTAATATATACCTTTATTTGCAGCTTCCCAAGCAACTTCAAAGGTCCACCTATTTTCCATTTGGGCTGACAGTCCATGATCCATAAAGTCAACCAAATCATTTTGACTATCCATTCGGTAAAATCGTCTTGAAACTCGTTCTCGCGACATTTTGTATTACTCTTTAAAGTGATCTATATAAATTATTCACGCCTGAATATATGTAAAATATTAAAGTTAACTTGACATCAAAGTAACAACTCTAATAAATAACAACTAAATTTTTAAATACACTAAACATTGAAACAAACAAACATATTATCCCTTGGATCTATTAATCAATACTTTATAACTGTCAACGTGGGATATCACAGAAATAAATGATATGTATTTGCTGCTTAGGTTTATGTAAAATTAAACGAGTATGAAACGAACAAATATAATTGATATACAATATAATAATTAATTCCACTTAATTTCTTGTAAATTGCATTAATAAAGATATCGATGTAAAAATAATTTAAAAACTACAGTTGAAACAACCCATGCTATAATAAACCGCAATTACTCTCGCGAGAGTTGTAATTAAAAAAAAAAACGTAAATTATGATAATAAAGTAATTTTAACGTAAATGTAAACAATTTATACGGGTCCTTTCATTCATAATATGATATATTATCAAAGCGATTGAAAAATCAAGGATGAATGCGTTAGCAATAAAAAAAAAAGATATCGATTAATAAGATCGATGATAAACATTGAAACGATTGCAACTAAGAGACGAAGTTTCTGTTACCTTTGGTCGGTGATGGCGAAACGGTGCCAATAATTATTTAAATCGCCGGTTTTTAATATTGAAAATTGTTCGGGAACTAACAATTTGAAACAATACGAAGCGAAGGTCACTGCAAAGGTCATACGGTTATATCGGAACCAGAGATTATAAAGATCTTTTCATTCGTTTTATCTGAATGTCAAGCTGCCGTGTCTCTGTCTTATGATGTCTGTGAACTCGCCTTTATCCCATTCAGATTTTCTTTGAGGCCGATTCATTGGAGGAATTGTTGCGTTGCGATATTGCTCTTCACAATTTCAAATGCACATTCAACAAGTGAAATGGATCGCTGCCAGCAGAAATTAAGATAAATAATTATAAATCTGATGATAATTTGTGCGTTATTTTAGAATAATTCTTTATAGGAATCGATAAAAAAATTGCTCGTGATTTTTTACACGCGGGAAAATCTTTTGATTCTTTTTTTGAAAATTATTTCTATGGTGATGAATACCCTAGTAGGAAGAGATATCGTACGATATCCCACAAATATTTCAAAATAATATCTTTATGTCCAATCCCAGAAATATCTGTGGTATATACCTAGGACATTTAATCTCCCAATAATATACTAAGAATATTTTTGGGACTGGACATAAAGATATTATTTGAAAATGTCTGTGGGATATCGTACGATATCTCTTCCTACTAGGGTAATAATATAATCTCTTGCCTACTAATTATATTGAGAAAAAGATTTTCCTAGTTTCCTATAAGTATCTAGAAAACTAGCTGATTCGCGGTCCCAAATTCCTATGTTGGTTCCCAACTAGATTTTTTTTAACGGGGAAATTGCATTGAAAATTGGAAATTGACAGCAATTAAAATTCTTATTGTTTTTTATTTTAAAATTGTATTTCAGTTTAAACGTTGAAAATAATGTATTCATATGATGCATAAGAAAAGAAAGAAATAAACGTAAACAATGTTTACTACTAATTAACTTTTTTAACAAAGTTCATGTATGTGCTGTAGACCAATGGGTTAAATTTACGTAAAATTAAAGCAAATGATAGACTATCAGGGTAGAGGAGGAGAAGAAGAGGAAGAAATCTGTGACTGAATCTTTCTCAGGTTTTAACTACAAGCATTTTATCAGGTGTTTATCCGTTGAAATAATTCGAATTAATTTAGTTGAATGGAGAAGATTTCTGCACATTAAATTAATTTTGAGGAATTATGTTACAAATACTTTTATGGCACAAAATGAGAAGAATAAAAAAATTCTCGATTTTGTGGGGTTTTATAGGTTTTTTTTTAAAATATCCTATAATGCAATGGCATTATAAAAATGGCAAACAAATGGGTAACAGTGTCAGAAAATTTATAATTCTAAAGTGATCTTTTTTTTTATCTAAAATAATTCACATATGTTAATTAATATAATTTTAACATCTAACATAACAATTTCTCACTTAAAGATTAAAAGTTTTTAATATCGACTTTGTGAACTTTAAACTAATCCACATTTTTTCCAAGATCTTTATACATAATTGTAAAAAAAAGTATTATCAAACAATTAGATATGATCGATTTATTATTTTAATGTTGCAAATGATAATTAAGGATTTAATATTACAAGTAGATTTATTTGTTCAATGCCCGGATCAAAAAGATAATCAATAGCCATATCATCTTCATGCAATGACAGATTATTTTAATCTAAACAATTATTCGTATATTTATCGTGAACACGAGTTTTCTTTCTTTTCGGTCTAAATGCCTGTAATAATTATCTACATCTCTTGACGTGTAAGATTGATAGATTTTTAATACGTGATATTGCAAATCACGAATTTGTATATAAGACACGAATTCACTCTACAAACTTTATATGTGCTTGGATTTTAAATTGTAAGTACGTCCAAAGTCAAACCTATTGATTTATTTAGAATTAAATAATGTTATTAAATAATCTTAATAGTACCTGTGTGGTTCTCGTTCTTATTTTGCAGTTTTTATATTGAGTTTTTTCTCATATTTAAATAACTTTTATCAGAATTTCCATATTAACTTGATTCTGTGAAGCAAACATGACTTAAAATTTAAACTAAACTTAAAACTGAGAAAACTACTGTTTAAGATAAAGAATTTTTTGCATAGCAGTTTTTTTTTCAACAGTAACAGTAGAGTTTGAAATATTGTATTTATTTGTAAAATTAAAAATGTTTTTATTTCTTTTTTATTTATTTTGAATGTGTCCTTTTTTAAACTGTTTTATAATCGTATTAATACAAATGTAATTTTGCTGTTTTAGAGTGGAAAGATGTTCCAACCGCTAATTTTTTTAATCCTTGCCATTTTGGCTTCGGCTGAGAAAACTACCTTCAATGACTATAAAGTATTCAGAATTACTCCAAAAACAAACGTTCAACTTGATCTTTTAACTGAATTAGAACTACAATCAGAGAATGAGGTAATATATATATATATATATATATAGGTATGACTAACGGCAGTTTTTAAAAACTAACTAAACTTTTATAAATTTTTTAAAAACGAACGAAAGTAATATTGCTGGGTCCCAGGAGCTTAATTTTATGAACTGTCCTCAAAACTGCTAGGTGTCCTTAAAACTGCCATTAAACAAGTAACTTTAATGCACTGAGAAAAAAATATGTTAAATTTTCGTATATAATTAGGAAACTGAAACTATATGTAGCGTATAAGAAATTTTCAAATTAAATATATGAAAACTTAGCACATATATTACACTACTTTATATAATTATGTTTCCTTTTCGCATACTTAATGCTAAGCTTTCATACATTTTATTTGAAATTTTCTTATACTTTCCGTATAGTCTCAGTTTCCTAACTATATACGAAAAATTAATATATTCTTTTTCTCAGTGTGGCAATTTTGACCTCAAAACTGCTATTAGACATACATATATCTATATATTCTAGAAAATATAATACATAATATTAAAACCTTTGTTTATGATGATGATGATGATGATGGTGAATGATAATATTTTTAGTACACATTTTGGAGAGGTCCAAGCTACGTCAATAACACAGTTGACTTGATGGTTGCACCAGAAAACGTTCCTACCCTCAAACGTATTATGGATAAATACAATTTATCGTATAAAACATACATAGAAAATGTACAAACTTTGATAGACAACGAAAATCCAAATATACGGTACAGAGAAGAAGGATATTCATTCGATAGGTATTACAGATTGGAAGCAATGTATCAACAATTGGAAGTTTTGGAAAAGCAATACGCTGGAAAAGTAAAGGTCGTCGTTGGTGGGGAGACTTATGAGAAACGCCAAATTAAAGGTGTTAAAGTGAGCTTTGGGGAAAATAAACCAGTGGTGGTTGTAGAAGCTGGTATCCATGCTAGGGAATGGATAGGGCCGGCCACTGCTATGTACCTTTTGCACCAATTATTAACTAGTGATAATGAAGAAATAAGAGCAATGGCAGAAGCTCATGAGTGGTACATTTTCCCCTCGGTCAATCCTGATGGTTACGAATATTCTCATACAAACGTGAGTCTATTGAAATTCCATATCTTGTTACTGTAAAAATGAAGTAATACGTATATTATATAAAATAATAAAGATAAAACGACTAATAATGTGTTAATTTCTAATTTTAGTACCGCTTGTGGCGAAAGACAAGATCTCGACATGGAAGTTGCTACGGAGTTGATGCAAACAGAAACTACAACTATAGTTGGATGGGTAAGTATTCTTTTATTACAACTGAAAAGTTAATTTCTTCATTGCTTTCATTTTTAATGTAATAAAAGAGCAAATATTTTTGTTACAAATAATAGTAAAATTTCTAAGTTATTATTAATTTTATCAAGTAAAATCCTCCAACTGACTATCCTGCGAACAATATTACATAAATAATAGAAATGCATTTTTTATATGTAAAGATAGCAATAGAAAGTTACACTTTTTAATAAAAGATACTGAATCCACTGACCCAGTTAATTGTATTTACATTTTAATAGATAGTCACGACACGAATAGTTAACTGCGTTTAGATAAACAATCAAAGTAACAACTGTTTTAAGGATATATGATTAGATGACATCAATACAAATGGTATTATGGGAACATCATCATGTATTTTTAGTTTTCAATCTCAATCTGTATTTTTCCAATTCAATTTCTTCCTTAACATATTTTTAACATATTTTACAAAAATTTAAAATTCACTATTCTATTGCATCGCAAAGAAATACAATTTCAAATGAAAAATCACCTTGTTATAAATATAGTTATTTTACTAATTAAATAAATTTTTAATTAATTATGTCTTAATTAACAAAGGACAGGGTGGTGCCAGTTCAAACCCTTGCAGTGAGATATATGGTGGATCAGCACCTTTTTCTGCGGTGGAAACCAGAACATTCTCCGAATTCTTGACTAAACTTCAAGACAGAATGTTTACTTACATTTCATTCCACAGTTATTCGCAATTACTTCTTTTTCCATACGGACATACAACGGAGCATCTTGATAATCATGATGAATTAGTAAGTAAATAATATGACCTATAAATTGATAAAGTCATATGATCATTTATTCTTGTTCAAATACCTCAACTTGTACAGTTTTTAATTTAAAAAGAATAACTTTATTATTAAAATACAGTCATCTTAATCAGTATCAAGATTATTATTATATTATATAATTATTCATTTTTAGTATGCCATTGGCAAAGAAACAATTAAAGCTCTTTCAAGGAGGTATGGAACTGAATATGTAACAGGAAACATTGCAGAAACTATTTGTAAGTATACACTTGGATGATAAATATTTATAACATTTCTGCCCTAATGGAAATAATTTGCTGAAAAATGCTGAAAAGTCTCAATTTTAGCAGTTTTTCAGCGTTTTTCAACATTTTTCAACATCAGTTCTTTTTTTTTTTTAATTCTTCTTGTTATTTATTAATTTTATTAATTCTCTTAATAAAATTATTCATAATATAAACATAGTAAGTTTTTTGCATTGAGATATGGCATTTTTTCTCATAACAGCAATATTAAAATACTGAAAACTAAAACAGTTATTCTTACTTTTAACGATTATATGCAGAGTGTCGAGAATGTATTCTTCGTTATTTATAAGAAGCTTAATATCTGACTTGGAATAGTAGTTGTTTGTATTCTCAAGTTAATGGAGTATAATTATAATACAAGTGTTCATTTAATTTATTATTTATTCTTTTCAGATATCGCTACTGGAAGCTCGTTAGATTGGGTTAAAGGTGTATTGAAAGTACCAGTTGAATACACTTATGAATTGCGGGATACAGGAAGACATGGTTTTCTACTACCAGCAAATCAAATTGTTCCAAACGGAGAAGAAGTCGTAGATTCATTAATAGCGCTTTTTGCCAAAGCTAAAGAATTTGGCTATCCTGACAGTATTTGATTAAGACGTATATTAATTTTAAATCTGGATTAAGAAAAATAAAATAAATAAAAAAATACAAATGATCTTTATTTACGTGTATTTATATCATTGATTTTTAAATTACTGGATCTGTCAATAATAAATTATATAGTTTTTGTATTAATGTAAATACACTTCAGATAAATTAGACTATTTGAAATGAAAACTAAAACTGACTCCTTCTTTATAAGGTGTAATTTACGTATGTATATTAGAATGATCACACAATTAATGTGAACATAGTGCTGTAAACATGTTATTATAATCGTTTCATATTACTGTGGTATTCACTTAATTTTTTTTGTTTTTATTACACGTGGATTCGCTCGAAAGAACAATTTATTTTTTTAATTTATGTAATTAATACGTACATGTGGACAAACTAGTGACCGATAGACGAAGAAGAAACATGTTCAAGAAAAGCCATAAAAAACCTATGTAATATTACAACATTTGCTAATTTAAATTTTTATTGTAATATATAGTAATTTTTGTGTTTTCAAGTATACCTCATTTTCACGATATAAACTGTAATTTGTATTTGTTTTTAATCAAGAAATATTGATAAATTCTGATGTACATAAATCTTATATGATAAAGATATATTTCATAAATATAATAAAGAATTTTATGGAAATACAAATTTATGAATTGTAAATAAATATGTTTTGATTGTAGCAAGCAGGGAAATAGACCGAATTTTTATTTTGAGTATGGATTGTGACATTAATATAAAGTAATTAAATATAATAACGGTGTTTTCGGTGTTTTATTAAGATAAATGAATTGCGGTTTTAATTTATAATGTTTCATTCTTTCGATGTTCATTGTAAAATATTGTAAAAGTAAACTGACTTGCCATTATTCAAGATCATTCCTTTGAAATAATAATCACCTCTGGTAAATATATTATATATATTCTAATGAAAGATTTTTAAATTATTGTATTTTCAAATAATTACTTCAATTGTGCCAAGAATATATATCTATATAAATGCCTTAGACATAAATAAAGAAATATTGGAAAAATATAATTAACAAATAAAAAACTTCAATCAGTTTAGATAATTTAATATGCATTATGTTTAAATGGTTAGTTCCCTGATATCTATATATTCTCTATGAATGAGTTAAAAATTAGAATCAAATAAGTGTTACGCAAGAAACAATTAATTCTTATCGTAGAAGTAAAATTGTTAATATATATTATGCATAATAATTGAAAGTGTATAAAAATGTAAGTAATTATATTCAGTTGCATTTATAAACTCAAAAATTAAATCATAACTTAAGATGTATATTTATTTTATTTAAAACTATATAATATTAAATATTCAAATTTACAATATTTATTACATTCAAATATACAAATTAAGTTTATAATAAAAGAGGTCATCGTTTACAAATTTATATATAAAATATATATATCATATAAAATATATTGTATCAGATTATATCAAAACAATGTTGTACCTATGAAGAATTTCTCTGATATCGATACAAATCTTAATATCTATTTTTCAAAACAAAAATGTTTAAATGCTTGTAATTATTACTACTATTATTATTTTTCGGAACATATAAATAATTGCAATATTTTATTATTTTTTACAGAATAATGATTAATCTCTTAATATTATTGGCATTTGTGGTTTTGGCTTCAGCCAATAACGTCACTTTCGATAAATGCAAAGTATTCAGGATAACGCCGGAAACTGAAACTCATCTTGCTTTATTACGCCAAATAGATGTATCAGATGAGGTAAAATTTGAAAAACTTCAGTATAAAATTATTATTAAATTGAATTCATAACAATAGTGTACTTTCTTATTTATAAAGTCAAATTTAAATACAGATTCACTTGAGTAAATTGTAATTTGAACATAAAAACAATAAGATGAATTTTCTTATTATTAAAAATTGTATTATGATTGTAATACATATTCATTTATAGTATTCCTATTGGATATATCCAAGTTTCGTTAACAGAACTGTTGATTTGATGGTGACACCAAGTGAAATTGATACTTTTGAAGAAATAATGAAAGTGAATAATATACCATATAAAACGTATATAGAAGATGTACAACATCTGATTGACAATGAAAGTTACGGTATGAGTTATAGAAGAAGAAGAAAATATTCATTTGACAGGTACTACAAATTGCATGAAATATATGCTCAACTGGAACTGTTGGAAAAGCGCTATCCTGACAATGTACAAGTTGTAATAATAGGAAGGACCTATGAAAATCGTAAAATTAAAGGAGTGAGGGTGAAATTTGGAGAGAATAAACCTGTGGCAGTTATAGAAGCTGGCATGCACGCAAGAGAATGGATAGCGCCAGCTACTGCTATGTTCATTTTACACAAATTATTATTTAGTAAAAATGAGGACATAAGAGCAATGGCAGAATCTTGCGAATGGTACATTTTACCCACTGTTAATCCAGACGGTTACGTCTATTCTCATGAAAAAGTGAGTTTATTGGAATTTTTTATTGATTGAAAAATTTTAATTTTTCATTCTTAAAAAGCAAAACAAGTATATATAAAATATGTCTCTATCACTTTTTAAATAAATAGACCTATACTTTAACTTTGAACTGAACCTTTGAATTTTGTAGAATCGCTTATGGAGAAAAACGAGGACCCGATATGGTAACTGCTATGGAACTGATCCCAACAGAAATTGGAATCACAAATGGAAGTGTAAGTTATTGCTCCATAAAGAAAAATTCTAAAAGAAAAGCAATTTTTATGATTTAACTTATTAATTTCGAACAGTGCGTGATGCTAGTAATAGGCCTTGCTCTGAAACTTTTGCTGGGAACGGACCATTTTCTGAAATAGAAACAAAAACGTATGCAAAATTTTTGATTTCTCTCAAAGACAGGATGTTTGCCTTCATTGCATTACATAGTTATTCGCAAATACTGCTCGTTCCATACGGATATACTACTGAACACTTGGACAACTACGATGAATTAGTAAGAGCAACATTATCCTTAATTTATATTCTAATTTAACAGAATAAAAGAAGTTCGATGTTTCATTAATTAATCAGTTTGTAATTACATTTGACTGAGGAAGTTTGATAAATTATATCATTATAACTATCATTGGTTTTTAGTTTGAAATTGGTAACGCAACTATTAATGCTCTTCGTCAGAAGTATGGAACTGAGTATAAAATAGGAAATGTGGCTGAAATACTTTGTAAGTATATGCATTCTATGAATTAAGCAGTATCTTAAGAAGTGTAAAAAATTAAATCATTTATCATATAAAACGATGATATTATAGATGAAGCTACAGGGAGCTCAATGGACTGGGTCAAAGGAGTACTGAAAGTACCAATTGTATACACTTACGAATTGCGAGATCAAGGGGATTATGGTTTTATATTACCAGTAGAACAAATCAGACCAACCGGAACCGAAGTTATGGACTCATTAGTAGTGTTATTTAGTGAAGCTAAAAAATATGGTTACCCTAATATTAATTTATTGACAAATGATTAATTTTATATATATACACATATATATAGTATAAGAAGTATGTGTATATTTGTTGAATTTTCTGAAAATTGACATTATTTTATCTAAAAACGTTGACAAGTAAATTAATTTAAAACCGCTGTTGTATTTGAAAGACGATGACAATTATGAATAATAAAAATAAAAAATTATCACAAAGGATATAAATAAGTTAAATGTTGCATTAAATTTTAACTAGCTTTATCTTAAGGTAGGATATGAACTTAGTATCCAGATGTAGGTTAAACAAGACTAAACGTTTTATGAAAGTTAATATAAAATTAATCATATATTCGTGTAAAAATATACGCAAAATTACGATTTGTATATATCAAAATAATTTGTATTTTCACCTTAAAAAATAGAATGAAATTTGTAGTTTTTCACGTGTATAGTTATTCAGTATTTATTGCAAAAATTTTGAAATACTTAGTAACCGAAAATTTATTGAAAATGAATTCACTAATGTGATTTCAATTTTTTATTTATAATAATTTATTATACTTACGTATATATAAGTAATATTTACGTATTATATACTATTTACGTATATATACTAATATCCGATAATTAAATTTTATAATTTATATCGCGCGCTAAAAGCAAATATTAAAAAAAAAACCTGATTCACATGAATGTTGAACAAATAACACATATTAAAGGAATTCGCTTAATAAATCTACTATTCTCGTTACGAAATCGAAGTACGGTGCCTTTTATTAAAAATAAATTAATTTTCTTACAATGAAAAATAAAACTTATTTTAAGGTGGCTACAAGTTTTCGAAAGCTCTGACCGATGAGAACCATATGACTTAAACTATCTTTTTAATTCACACTATTTAACTGTAACACGTCGAGAAAAATACTTCTGCAGATCTTTCAAATAAAGCTATTGCCTGTAGCACGGACTAACAAATGAGTGTGATAACGTAAATGTGTACAAATAGACTGTGCACAATAAATAAATACAAGAATTTCAATGAAGATGCAAGAATGGAACAATGATAAAACAGGCGAAAACGAAACAAATTTTCCGATTTATAACTTTTAACAGGTCCCAACATTCTATTATTTCAATAAATATAAAATAAATATTTTACGAGATAAGTTTCCTTTGTGTAACTTCCATTAATTCAAGAATTTACCTTCACGTGTCGTAGCTGAATTAAAATTATGAAAGAAACACATTCGCTTTTTGACTTCATTCATTTCTGTGCCTGAGTGGCCCATGCGGAGATGACGACGAAACGACAGTTGAATTTGCACTTTTTGTAAGTGGCGTGGAAGTTTGACGATTCAGCGTGGATTTCTTCGAGGTGTTCGCCGAATTTTGAACGTTCTCCTTCCCTTTACTATACACGCGTTTTTCATTACTTTTCAGGAGATCGATATTTTTGTTTTTTAATTCTAGTTCCTACAACAAGAAATAAAAATCATTTTTGTCTGTTACATTTATCACGAGTTAAATAAAGTTCACCGAACGATTTTACATTTGTCCTTCGATATTTTAAATCGACAAGTAATGATAAAAATAAGACCAATTATCTTTAAAATTTTTTATTGAACTCATTTTTTTTTTCTTAACGAACAAATGTTACAATGAGCTTTGACACTTGTAAAGAATAAATAAAAACAAATTAGCAAAAGTTACAAAAATATAATCTTTCAAGAGTACAACGTAACAACTTTGGCTTAATAAAATGTTTTTTTTTTTCGAAATAATGTCAATCGACGTAGCTTGATTATCGTGGCATTTTTCTATTCATGCAGCTCTTTTAAATAAATTAGATAATGATTGCGGTAAATTCTGCCACTTCCAGTAGAATATAGCTGCAAGTGCCACACAAATCAACAAACAAACCTGCTTCAAGCGCAATATTTCGGATTGCTGAGCACAAATTTTATCTTTCAACTGGCTTACATGTTTTACACGCTGCTTCATATTATTATGGCCGAGAATCTCGGAATATTTCTCGGATATCTCTTGATACTCTTCTTTATAACGTTCACAAGTTTCTGATAGAGTATTAACTTGCCTAAAAATGTATGAAAAATTATTGCAATTTATTTTCTTTATGATGGAAGTAGTCTCACAAATCTGTTTAATCTCAGTATTGTCTCAATTTGTTAATACTAAATTATTAAATTGCATTTAAGTATGAATTTACTTACTCATCAAGTTTCAATCGACGATTGATTTCTTTCTCTAGACTCTCTTTTAATTGCTGTTCATTTTTTACATAATTAAGTTTTTCACTTTCAAGACTTGCACATTCTTTCTGCAATAAATAAACTCATTATGATTATTTGATAACATTATAGATGAAATTTATATAAACACTTTTACATTATACATTTTACATTACCTGTAAAATAGATATTGTTTTTTGCATATTATCCAAGCATTCAGCCAAAGCAGAAATTTTTTTATTTGCCTGTAAGAATAATAATTATTAAAAGTTTGTTAATATTGTATTAAAACATATTATTTTATATAAAACAAATTTACTTGTTCGATTTTGCTTTCGTATTGATCGATAGTCTTTAGTTCACGGTTGTTAATAATCTCTTGCTTTTCTTTTAAAATTCTTTCAAATTTGCTATTTGTTAGTTGTAATTTAGATAATTTAATTTCATTCTCATCATTTATTTCTTCCAATTTCAAAAGCAAATCCTGAGATTCTTTCAGTTTGTTCGTCATTTGTTCCAATTGTTGCTTAAGCTAAAAAAATGAATCAACAATTTTTGTTAAATTTTCCTTAAATGTTATTAAATGAAAAAAAAAGACAAAATAAACAAATAACTGAGATTAATACCTCTTTATTTTGCACGTCTTTCTTTCTACACTCTTCCTCGAGTCTTTCTACTTCCCTGACTATAATTTGTTTTAAATTATCGATTTTTTGTTCAAACATTATCCTCATTGCCTCTATATCAGCCAAATTTTTAATTTCCACTTGATCTATGTGGCTTATTTTGAATTCCAATTTTTCCATCAAAGCAAAAACTTGCTCCTTTGCCAGCTTTGAACTATTACACATCACGTTTAACAAATCTCGGTGTTCGTGCATGCATACTTTTCCATTTTGCAATTCGCGTTGAAGTCTCTCCACTTCTGCATCACTCTGAGCAAGTCTTTGCATAAGTGCATTTATAGAAGCTTGATTTTCTGCCATTACAACGTCAAATCTATAAAATTATTAGATGTTATTTTAGTATCCAAATAACCACATTTTGATTGCGTAGAAAAGAACGCTTTTCTTATATACATTAACCTTTTGCATTATTATTCTAAATTTTTGTAGGGTATATCGAAAAACTATAAAAAAAGTATATATTACCTTTGTCTTCTAGCTACCATTTCTGCAGATTCTGAACGAATTTTATCTTTTAACGATCGTAGCTCCCCCTTTTTTTCAGCTAACTCAGTTTCCACACGATCCAATTCAGCTTGAAGACTTTGACTAAAACTTTCCTATTGGGACAATTGATTTTTGTAAAACGTGGCATTCAAAACTATTCATTATAAAAGTTTATCCCTGTTTATACATATTAATATACTGGCTGAAAATAAGATTAAGTAACAATGTTAATTGTTTAAATAAACACCTGAGTTTCAGCAGAAGTTTTTAGTTCCTCCAGAGCTGATGTGAGCCAATTAATTTCTGTATCTTTCTCTGATAATTTCTGTTCGAGAGCTTCTTTTTCAGATTCAATCCTTTTCAATTTATCAACGGCCGTGCGCATTTCTTCATTCGCTGTATTACGAGCTTCTTGTACCATGACATTCACCTATGCAATATTTATTCCTTACATATACATACATTAAATAAAAGTGGAATTTAAGGGTTCAAAAAGGTCTGAATTGCTTTTAAAATAATCACCTTAGTGTCAGTTTCAGCAATTATCTTTTTAACTTTTTCTTCGCTTTCATTACGACATGCTGCCAAAGTTTCTCTTGTTACTGCTTCAGCATTCTTAATCATTTTATCAGCGTGCTTTTTCACTTCCTCTACTTTCATGGACATTGATTTTTTTACCTCCGCGAGTTCTTTCTCTCTTGTTATATACATCTATTTTTAATATAAATTATGGTATACTTGACTTTTTAGATAAGTAAAAGTAGCAAAAGAGGAAACAATAACTCTAAATTAGTCATTACTAAAGTAACTATAATAGGTAGTTATTTTACATTGTGCCAATAAAACGACCATCTTTCACTTTATTATTTGACCACTAAGAGCATTTCCTTGCTTTATTTAATTCTACACAAAAGAAAAATTAAGGTAAACACGCTGCAAGTTTTAAGAACTTTTGTTACGGAGATAAAATTTGTTTCAAAATGCAATTGTGAAAACAAGTTGGAAGAATAAAAAAAAGTTGAAAAAACTACAAAGAATATTTATTACAATAAACCACACAAAAATAAATACAATTTATAAATGAAACGAAATCATGATTATACATGCAAAGAGCAGTAAAGAAAGAAAAGCACAAAATCTGTCAAAGATTTTCGTTTGATCATACGTTCTCAAGATCTTCAAAAGCTTTGCCTCTTAATCTAATTTCTTCGGCAAATTTTCCTTTTGTATTCTGAAACAAA
Source organism: Leptoteleia sp. ZL-2020 (assembly GCA_022817305.1). Taxonomy (NCBI): domain Eukaryota; kingdom Metazoa; phylum Arthropoda; class Insecta; order Hymenoptera; family Scelionidae; genus Leptoteleia; species Leptoteleia sp. ZL-2020. The sequence continues at coordinate 30,396 of JABFPN010000584.1, forward strand.
GATTGCATTTTTTCCAGTTCCTTTTTGAGTAACTGTTTTAACTCTTCAACTTCATTTTGACACAAATGTAATCGTTGCTTGCTCTGTAACAATAAAAATTTGACGTTCATAATACTGAATTCAATAAGAATATCAGGATAATGCCAACAGTTATTATATTAAGAAACAGATGAGAAGTAATAATTAAAACTTACTTCTTCGAATAATTTTTTAACATTTTCCAACTGTTTCTTCAACACTTCTTTATCAGTTTTAATATTACGTAGATTTTTTTGGAGCTCCTGATTTGCAATTGACTCAAATTCCAACTGTTGACGTAATTCTTCATTCTCCTTAAGAAGATATTCACTCTCTAACAAGTCATTAAATTCGTATTCAGAACGATAAAACTCGGAACTTTTGATCAAAACATCAAAACAGTTCAAATAGAATGCAAAAGTAGTTTGTAAGTTACGATGAAGTTCTTTTCTTATATTATTGTCAACAGTAAAATCCTTCATGTCAAGTTCTAATTTATCCATTTGAGACATTATCTGTTTTTTCTAAAAAACAAATAATTAAATAAATTTAAATAGATTATAAAATAAAATAATTTTCTAATAAGTTGCATAGTTTTCTTCATTATATTAATTTTTTATTCGGATCCTTTTGTCAAATATAATCTGAATTTTAAAAATTAATGAGCATCCTCAAAAATACACATACCTGATCTTGTAAGTGATCTAAATTTTTGTAATCCAAATTAGGATCCGATGGTATAAGACTTATATATTTTTTAAATAAATTTATTATTTCATCCTTTTCTACCTTTATATTACTTAACTCTTTGTCTTTTGTGCACTGTAACTGAATAATTTGTTCTTGTAGTTCTGGTAATTTAGAGTTAATATCTGTAAATTTATCCTCATAAGCTTTTAAAATTTCTTTGTGATCATTTTCCTGCAACATAACACATTAATAATAACAAACAACAACAACTTTACTGGGCCATTATCTTTTCATTTTTGACTTTTTAATTAATTAATGAAATTAACAGATTATAATTATTTCATTACCATGGTTTGTAATTCTTTTTGGTGCTGCTCTTGCATATCCAATTCTCTCTTCTTCTGCAACTCTATGTCAACTTCCAGTTGCCTAATTTTTTCCTCACATTCTTCTATTGTTTTCTGTTTGTTTGCACAGTTCACTTTGAGATCTGATATTTGGTATTTTGCATTGTGAATGGTTAATAGTCTCGATGTTACTTTTGGCGATTTCGGTGATTTATGGAGCTTCGACTTTGTATTATTCATGAACTGAGGCTTGGCAATTACCCGTTTCTTTACGAGCAGCTGTGCTTGCTGTTAATCCAAAAGTCAAACGTTAAATGACATTGTGTCAACTTTGACTATTATTTCGTGTATAAATTTAATTATTGCTTTATATTTATGGTAAAGAAAATTATATAACGGAGTTAACTGTTGGTAATTAGTATAATTACATTTTTTATTTTGTCAATGTGACTATTGCTGGTTTTACTCGCAGTAGACACATGACTCTCAGCGCCACTACTGCATACACTTCTGTTATCAGGAAACCTTTCTTTTTTCTCCAAGGTAACACTTTTAACATTGCTCTCAAATTTCGGGTCATAAGCGCCCGGAGGTGGTGCTTCGCCTGGAAATACAACACAAAAATAGAACATTAATTTGTTCATTATATTGCAATTTTTATATAACAAGTTGATTTTATCATTGATATCAGTATATGTCTGCAACAAAGGATTTTAAGTAAATTGTTTGCTTAGTTTTTATTTAAATTTTCTTATAAAAATACATATTGTTTAAAATTTGCTTAATTATGTAAAATTTTAATAACTATCCAGCTGTAAAGAAATTGGCAAAATTGTTTTTGATATTAAACAATATTAATTAAAAACGATCATGCATATACAAAAGCTTTTTTAAGCAGTTGATTCATTTCCTTGGCTGTCAGAAGATGCAGGTATGAAAAAGGTGTTGGTATATACATATATATATATATATATATATAATGGTGGACAGGTATTGGTGTAAGATGGTGCGTATGTATGAATACACAGGTCTCAAAAAATATAGCAGGGGGCAGATGGTTCTGACGCAACGAGGGATGTCACCAAGGGGTCGATGAATTACCAGATGTATTCACGTTACAACACCCTGCGTCGTCTCCTTTAAAAGACCCCCTTTTCCAAGTTGATGTCTTGGGAGACGGTACCAAAGAACATTGCATTTCATTAACACGTGTAAGTTCAATGAATTATACATAAACAAACAACGCCCTGCACATTTTTAACGCAAATATTATAAACAAAACAATTTTTCTGTAAAGAAATTGGCAAGATTGTTTTGAAACAAAATAAGATTTTCTAAATTATTATGAACTCAAATCACCTTAACGAAAAGTCGAATCGCAAAAATAATAAACAAACAACCACGATCGTGTTCAAGCTTATTAGACTTGTCTAATTTATATCAGTGTTTGTACTTTCTCATATATGTGTTATTATATTAATACGACTGGTTCGTGTTATAAGACTTTAAATTATTAATTGAAAATCCGGATTAATAACGATAATATTATTTGTTTATATGCAACACATCAATTATTTTTTGAATAATAATAATGTTCACAATTAGAATATTGTTTTCATCCGGATCTTAAGTATACAAATATTGAATTCAAAAGTATTTAAATGTTTCTTTTCATGTTTATAACTACTGACAAACAATTAATTAATAATATACATTATGTCAATAAACTTGTAAAATGATAATATATATCATAAAGAAAATAAGAAAAGGAAGAACAATGTTGAGAAATTGAATAAAAAAAAAACTAAAAAAGTTAATTTTTATTGAAAAATACTTACTGCCTCGTTCGTTAAAGCGTTTTATTTTGGCTTTTGAAAAGGACATCTTAATGTGTAATTAAAATCGAAATATAAATCGAAAATAATTAAATATAATATAATAAACTTAAATTATCTTATGTCGTCAACGACCGTTTACTTAAAGCCAATAGCGTAATCGTCGATTTGCGCGGAAACACTGATAACTACTGGAAAAGAAAAAAGGCGCGAAAAATTGTAAACAATGGCGTTCTGCCCGATACACAAAGTTTACAACGCGATAAGACGAACCGAACTGTCCAAATCGCGCGACATTAAACTGCCAGCGGTACTTGCCGCCGTATCTTCCTGCTTGGCGCGTTCCCACTCGCTTACTGCACCACCGGACCCGACTAAATTACCATTCACGACGTAACGTCTTTTCCCTTCTGCTCGAGTGGCGGATCGGGCGGTTTTTGCAGCTTGCAAGAATTCAAAACGACGGTTACATTTCGCATGTCGTAGCGACTAGCGAGACAAATGACGTGCGAGCGCGGCGCTGCTGTTCGCTCATTGGCTCGAGCGGCTCGCGCACAAGATGGCCCTTGAAAGCATTCTGCAATTGCGCGTATCCTTGGCAGGTTCTTTCGGCTTCGATATATCTGGAACCTAAAAAGGGAATTGTGATCTAATTATTTTATATAAAGTGTACATTGTGTGCACTTGATAAAAGAAAAGAACTTAAAACTTATGTCATAAAATAAGCACAGAGAGTACACTGTATATTAAATATTTAGGTAGGTTCCCTTTAGGTTTCGGATGTACGGAACTTGAGGGAAACGACCAACGAAACGCGCTACAAGACTGCTTAGCCAACCATAAAGTTTCAACTGTAGATAGTTTTTTTTTTAAAAAGTCTCAGTTCTTAGTTTTGCCCGCCGAATCTACAGTTTTTTAGTTAAAAGTGGTACTGTCGATTGTTTTAATATTTTAATAATATTGTAATTATTAATTAATAATATTAACAATAATAATAATAATAATAATAATAATTATTATATATATATTATTTTTATATTGTTTTAATAATATTGGTTGTCTTTTTATTTTTAATGTTTTTTTGTACTGCATTGTAAAAAATGTCCACTTATTTTAATCGGAATATTATAACAATAAGTAGTAATTTCATTTATTACTAGAATAAATCCGTATTTTTTTCACTATTTTTCAGTGTGATTTAAATTTTGATTATCACATGATTTTATTATTTATAGTTTTTTCCTATACGCGTTTTAATCATTATTAACATTAAATAAAACAAGATAAGTCTTTTTTAAATTTTTATTTAGTTTTATTCCAGTTTGCGGTTGGTAACACAGCTGCACGGGCCAGGGATTTTAACAGTCTTCGAATTTATCGCGCAAGGAAAAGGTAAGTTTTTTACAAGAAATAGTTTTATAAAGTAATTTTGTTTATTTAAATCGATAGACTCAATAGTTTTGTATAGTTTTTATTAGTTTAATTTACTTTTTTGTTGAAAAGTTAGTAAAACAAATTTGTAATGCCGTATCATAATGAATTGTGGTAATAAAATCAACCGACACAATATTGGCACGATAGTTTCGCTTCATGCAAAATTCAGAGACCGGAAGATCTCGTTTTATGCAAAGATGAAATATCCATAAATCCCGCGTCAATTTGCTGTACGATGCAATAAAATTTGGTTGCATGAAGCAAATTAGTAAAATAAAAATTGAACATACAAAATTGAAAATGTATTAATACATATTATATGTATTATGAAAATAATAATACATATATTATTATTAGTAAAATACAACAAATTATAAAAAATGTTTCAATGTTTGTGAATAGGTTAGAACATTTTCGTTGCAAACAAGTGGGTAAACAACCGTATTTATACTTCGGAGTTTAGTTCTCAGTTCCACGAATTATGATTTTAAGGTAATTTCATTTAATTAATTGATTTTATAAAACGTTTTCTTACACATTATTTTGAATTTATAATAATAAATATTATGTGACGTCTGTTGTTATTTTAAAATATTATCAAAACTGTACTTTTTTAATATTAGTTTATTGAAAAAAATATATATGTATAAACATTTACAAAATAATGTAATATTAAATAATACTTCGATCACGAGATTAATATTTTATAAGAGATTATCGAGGACAATTACATTACATTATTAAATAATATTGTATAAAATTTTTACTTATAATTGTACAGCCGTTGTTAGTAAAAAAAAAAAATGGACAGTTTTCTTGAAACTTTACTTTTTAACAATTTGTTTCAAAGAAGAAGAATTGTAATGTCCAAATAGAAAGTTGAATAAAAAATTAGCTAAGAACAAATATTGAAGATTGAGAAGAGAGAGACATAATATTAAAGGATGGTTTGGCATTATTCAGTTTATTAATAACCCACCTAAAGAGATGGAGAGATCTCTTCCTAAGTTCAAAGGTTGCAGCTCTGAGAGTTGTTACACGGAGAAAAATAAATTAAAAAATATATGAAAATGTTAAAACAAATTACTAGCTTTTATTAGTAAACGGAGACATATACTTAAATTCTTATAATTGTGAATATATAAATGTTAACAATAAAAGTTTATTAACTTAAAATAGTAAATTGTATGCAAGTAAAATAATAAGTTTTTCTCCAAACATCTCATCTAAAAAATCTAAAAGTTATTATCTTTGTATTTTATTTGATTAACTTTATCGACTGTAAATAATATTGTGCTTGTTGACCTTCATATATCTTCAGTCATTGTCTCGTTATAGATAAAACGAATATTATTAAAAAATTATGATAATTTGGACAAGTGTGTGTCCCGTTTACTAATGATCTTAGTAATTTTTCTTAATCCTTTCACTCCGTGTATAATTCATTTATAAACTATGAAAAATAATTGTAGTCTGCATTATGGCAATAAACGTAGATCACTTTTAAAATATCAAGTTTTTTTATATGCAAATGCTAACATGAATTACTTCTATGGTGATTATTAAACTGACTTAAATTCATTTTACGGATATTAATAAAAATAAGTAATTTTACAGTCAGTAGTGCACTTTTTATATTCAACGTCAAACAACTTTAAAAGTGACTGTTCAATAATAAATAACCGCAGGATTCTACTCAATATTTATGGTACGTCAGGGATACCTAGCAATCTCCCTGAGTATTCAGCCTTAATCATACAGATTAATATCATAAAATATTGATATAATAGAAATCTGGATGAATTTGGAACATAGATTTATACAAAATACGAGGTAATAGAAAATCCAGTTTTTTTGCCTTTTAAAGGAATAAGTTTCCTCAGAAGAAAGGCTATTATAAGGCACCTCAATTTCTGTATTGAATGCAGAATGAATCCATTGTATTGACGTGAAACACCCCATCTTTTCAATATATAAAAATATACATACAATATAAACAATAATTAACACTTACAGTTATAAATAATTATCTAAAATATCTAATCATTGTTAATACTATTCTCATAAATACGTGATGCTTTCTCATTTTCTCTTTTATGCTGACAAGTTCATCTTTGGTATATCACTAAATAATTACTATTATTTCGTGTTTAAATTATGAAAAAGTATTGCTATTCTTCGTACAAATATTTAAGTTTAATTACATTTTTTTGTAAATGCCTACTGTAATGACCTATCATTGCATGTTAGGAGGAAATTGATTGTTTTTCGTTAATTGGGTTCACAATTTTTTTCCTCGCTTCACTGCTTGTTTCCCCTTTTAACGAAATTATTGACCATATAATGGAATAATTTAATCATCCATTAAATTAACTGGCGATGGGCGTAAGTTTAATTGGTATTCTCCAAATAGCATTGCTGCTAACCAACGATACTGCTCTTCTTTTGAAGCTCCTGCTAGTATGTACCCAAAGTAAGAATTTTCTTTGCATCTGAAATGTGATTTATAGTTATTAAGATTTTATTTGCTAGTTTAGGTTTTTAGATTTGTATATTATACTGATAAGTTATGAATATATGAAATTTACCTTGCAGGCTTATTATTTTTTACTATAAATGTAATAGACCATCTGTAACATAAAAAAAAAATTTAATTGATACAATTCTTTTTATCTTTTTAGAAATATTTGTTCATTTTTGGATAGTTGGATATATATATATATATATATATTTCGTGTGATTAAAGGAGAAACATTTTTGCATCAAAGCAACTCACCCCATTTGAGGATGTCTCTTCGGTTCGTGCCCTAAATACCAAATAATATCCTCGATTTTCCATTCGTGTAACTTATTGGAGCAAGATTTGTCTTTGTAACAAGTAAGTTTCGCTTGGGTAAACTCAAAGAGATAAGTTTTGAAGCTCTTCGAACGAGTATCCGCAAATTTCAATTCGCCAGAAATTGTCATTGGGGGTTTCACCTGAAACATAAAATGTTCCTGCATCAAACGATTAATGTGCAATTCAATTTTTATGTAGGAATAACTGAAACAATTAACCGCAATTGATATTCAATTGTTCAAATAGTCGACACTTTGGATAATCAATTGGTCAATTGAGGGCCAATTATTCGTAGCATTGTTTGGAATTATTGACGTTATAAATAACTCTCCTTCGAGGTCTACTTTTTATATTTTATCCTGCGCATCCATAAGGGTACGATCAAACCTTTCTTGTAATCAGGGTCATGGTAGTTAGGGGCAGTAGCTTTTGGCTTACACGATGGGAGTTTGCGGTCCCTTGTTTATATCGTTGGCGTACTATGACTCAAAGCCAATTAAATTGCATCCTGTTTTTCGTTGTATATTTATTTATTTTGTGTTTTGACCCGCGCAATCCCATATAATTGAGATGGACATGAGTATGTCCATGCTGAGTAGCAGTGGGAGTATTTCACCCACCTATTCTCCTCTGCAGGATGTAGTTTAGTTGGATTTGACTTACATACCATTAATAATACCAAATGGATTCTCTCACCGAGTTAATTCTTCATAACAACCTCATTATGCAAGCATAAATATGAGAAAGCAGATGATTCCATTAAGTGTGCTTTTTAATATCATGTTTTTTTTTAACATACTCTTAAAATATCAATATTAGGTAGTTATAAAATCATACTGGCAAGCTTTTATGTTAGATTAAGGTTGTTTTACATGGTACGAATTTTGGATGAAATGGCGTTTTGGATAATTCGATGATTTCATAATTTGACAAAAGGACTCAACTTACCAATGGAATGAGCTCTGTATACAATTTATCTTTTTTCAGAATTAACACGTTATCTTTGCGATCCTCGGAATCCCAATAACCCCATCTTGCCACCACTTCCAAGACTTTTTCGTAATGGTGCAGGGGACGCTCCAAAGATCCTTGCAAGCAATATTCTTCTAGGCACAATTCGTGAGGTGGGAAGTTCGTTTTCGATGATAATTCACAGCACACGTTAAAAGCAGTTTTGTGAGGACCGATCTGCGAGAAACAAGTGATTGATTAAAATACGAAGTTGGACTGGAATCGTTAAAAACTATTTCTTCCTACGCTTAAATCATTCATTGTTAAAATAAATTTCAATTCTTCCATTTGGATTGCTAATTTATAATCAATTGCTCGTATTCATTATTTATCAGCCGTTTTTCGTTGCCGAATAACGTAGTCGCGACACGACTTCAATGTAACTTAAGTCGATAAAGAAAGTAAGAACATGAATCATGCATGAATAATCATGTTACGTGATATAATTGAATTTCATTTGAGGAGGATATCGATTGGAAAGGCAAAACGTCAATTAACTGTTATCAGACGGTTCAACGGTGACTGAATCAATTTTCATCATTAGGGTATATAATTGTCAAGGTGCCCTTACCGTCACGTTGACGCATTCGCCGTCCTTTGACATGATGTATATCCAGACCTTCAGGTCTCCCGATGGCGCCCCGCGCAGGCCGTTGTTGGTAACGTGCATCTCCAAAACTTCCAGCATTTTCGCTTCCTTCGCCAAGTCGGCTTTCGATAATTGGTATATCTCTGGGTACAGCCTTATTAGATCCGCCAGCAATTGGGACTCGCATCTGTTCCACTCCTCGGCACTGCCGTCATTGGCGTGCATCAAAGTGGGTCCCCAGATGGCCGAGATATTTTCGACGTTCATTAAATTTCGGTCGCTCTTCTGACATATGCAGTGTAGATGAGCCAGGATCCTTCGTAGGGTGGAAAATGCGATTATGTTCAAGTCGCTCAGTATGTTTCTGTAAATTATTACTTGGTCGTTCACGTCGTCCATAACTGAAAGTGGAAAAATTCACATTAAATACATTGATTTGTATATTTTTACGTTCAAGCCGTTTTCACTTTGGGTGGGAAGAAGCTCTTCTTTGCAATTGGAGTGTTCCGACTCGTCGTATAACTCCCATTATAATGTAGACTTGAACGACGAGTTGGAACATTCCACACTTTCCCGTACGAATTGGTGAGGTGATATGAAAATGCTGTTAGGCTTTTGTTTTCGATTAATTGTCACAGGTTTGTTTATTTATTGTGTATCTCTTATACTTTGATAGACTTGTTTTGACCATCACACTTCTTATCAACTATAGCGATAGACAATCTAAAAGAAAATAAGTGTCGAATGAAATTTGAAGCGCGTCATTGGTTAATAGATCGCTTCGCGATGCATTTACTTCTCATTGAACTCAAATGAATCAGAAAGAACGTTGGCTCTTTCAATTGCTGGAATGAATAAGACCTGGATATTCTTAATTCATGATTGCTGCGAGCCGCTTCAGTATTATCGGAAATTGTTTGTCATTGCCGCGTGGCGATGAAAATTAAAATCAAACTATTGTCCCGATAGCAATTCGCAAATTAGGTTTCGCGTTGACTTCCCGATGACTCAAGCGCGTTGAATTTAACTCGAGAGAACAGACCCCCCTCTGCGATTGGGGCACGTTATCGGGTTCATTGTTCCATTGCTAAATTAAGAAATCTGTCACAGCTTCCGCCGAGGGTGTGACGAAACAATGGTCATTTTATCGGTCAGTCACTTTTGGTGCACGGTCAATGATAACAAAGATATCATTTCTCATAATTGCACGAATTTGACTTGGATAAATGGTTCAATTAAAAAAGAGAAGGACATTTAAGTTTAGATATAACATACAAATGCGAGTCATAAAGTGAACTGATATGTATACTGAGGAGAATTTTCCGGAAAATTAATAATCTTAATATTCCTTTTCTTAGAATAATAGGAAAACTTAGTTGTCTAAGGTTCGTTTGCTGTAAACTGTGGCAATTTTTCCAAAGAAATTTATGGGGCTACCAAAGATAATGCAATTAAGAAAAAGGATTAAGAGATATCTTTTCCATTCTACTGAAATTATTTATCAATGGAAAATATTAAGAAAAATAGAGGTCACCATAAATAAGGTGATTTTAATAAATTATGCATAAATTTAATTTATACTAAATTAATTTGACCAGATGTACTTTGTATTCATTCACTTTGATGATACTTTTACTTCCATTTATGTTATACTAAATATTACAAACAAAACTCGGTTTCAATTAAGACACAGTTTTTCTTGGGAAATCAGTATTGTGGCATCGTTACTTGTACCATCAATTACGTAATAGAAAGTTCTTCGTCTTATGTGAGAAATTCATTAACACTGTAGAAATTCTCGTTAATTAGCGGCAATATTGAATTCATTGTCCAAGGTTTAACGCGCACGACTGTTTAACTTTAAATTGACTTTAGTAATTAAAATTATTATCTTCATTTAAAATGTAGCGAAAAGCTCTGGCCACCAGAATTCGTTAAGCAAGGTCATCGTATTATCTTAATTACAACAAACGCTGATAATCGTTACAGAAGTACATCTGTACTGATAAAGTTCGAGTCGAATTGAAGTTTTCCTTTCTTTTGGCATTTTGAAAAAATGTGCTGGCGTTTCATTTAAATTCAAAAGCGTTAACGTTCGGTTAAAATTCCTTGAATATTTAAGACATCTTCTTATACTCCAAAGGTCTCTTCTGCGTAGGAAATATTAATTTTATTTTCTAAAGCTGGAATTTAGAATGTCTGTGGGTTTGCTTATTTGAGTGTATAGGTAAGGATTGTTTACCAGTGGTCCGACATAATTGTTCGTAAATATCAGGAGGAAACAGCGGCTCCGGAAGATCTCGTAGGAATCTCCTTAACACCGTGGCAACATCGTGCTCTGAATAAGACGATTTGGTTATTTGCGTAGCCCACGCGTCTCGTCTAAGTGCCTCCAATAATCTTGCCACTGCGCTGCTCGATCCACTTCGACGATAAATACCCTCGGTCATCATTCCTGAAAGAATATCGTATAACTCAATAACAATTTCTTCGTTGTACTTGCGATAAATTTTAGGGGTTTTTAAACTTAATTTTTGCCTAAAACAATGCGTTATATAAAGAAGAGATATCATAAATTACTATTTTTTATACCAATTTAAATAATAGTAACATTTAAAAATATAGTTTAGCATGTTAAAGATTGCTCTTTTTGTCAATTCTCAGGTATGCACCTAAATTAATACAAATTCTTTTTAAATTTACTGTTACTTTGTTCTCAAGTTGATAAAAACAATTGGGGGGGGGGGGGGGGAAGTCCCAGAATTTATGTACTTGACAAGAGTTTCATGGAAGTGACATCCAAACTGTAAAGTTAAACGCATTTAAATCTTCATATTTACTTAGTCTCAAGTTGAAAATTTATTGTTATTAGTCACTCCATTTATCTTCCCAGTGGTTGCATTCTGTATTACGCTTTGTAAAATCTTTGAGCATAATAATTATGATAAAAATGTGACGCAACCTTTAGGATCTCTCGAATAAAGTTATCATGGACAGTTTGGTGCTCTCAGTGGATTCATTCATCATTTCATTTGTGATAATATTATTAATGACCGGATTATATTTTGTAAGTCAATGGGGACTTTATATGTCGTATAGTAAATCCGAATTCAGTTGGGCACATTTCCCGGAAATCGAACTAGCGTGAGGTCACGCTCTTCAACGCGACGAGGAAAAGCTTAATTCTCCTTTTATTCCGAATCCCCACTCTTTTTCCCACGATTCATATGATTCACCGTTGTCGCGTTTATAGACAACGAAAGCACGCCGATGCTTTGTAACGTGATGTGTGTAAAACTCGGTCGAATGGAATTCTCAGACCTCATCAATACTCCATTTAATCATCGCGAATAAATTGCGTTTACGCTGTTTTCCATTTTACAACTTGCGCGTCCAATAAACGAAGGAACGTGTCTTTTATTTCAGTATTGAATTATACCACTGAATCACCGTTATGCATTCATTACGATCAATTTTTCATGACAAATAAATTTAATTCCGTATGCACTGAGGAGAGAACCAGTTTATGGTACAATTACTAACTTGGTACATTGTATGTATGCTTTTATAAATTGTCAGTTTTATGATAATATATTTGTTCCATTTTGAAGATAGATAAAAGTTAACGAGGAGTTTTGTTGGAATTTAAAATTGTTAGTGAACTGGTCATAGACTTATAAAACTGGGGGGGGGGGGGGG